>VMDO01007808.1:0-88609 GCA_007922755.1 Pedetes capensis
AATACCCTTGTAAGCCCATAGAGTAAAGAAGAAATGACAAGGGAAATTAGAAAATATTTAGATATTTTTATGTAATTCATTTCTAGTTTAATTCCATTATGAACATGGATATACCTAATTCTCTTAAGTGTACTGAATTTTATTTTTTAATGGCCCAGAATATGGTGAATCTTGATAAATGCCCATGAGTGCCTGAAAAGAACATGTGTTCTGCTGAGTGTTCTATAAATGTTGCCTGGTAATGCTGAAGTCTTCTACATCCTGATTTTCTCTCTACTTTTCTACTGATCATTGAGATGAGAACATTGAAATATCCAACTATAATTGTGGATTTACCTACTTTTCAGTTCTATCAGTTTTTTCTTTATGCATTCTGAAGTCCTGTTATTAGATGCATGTGCATTTAAAATTATGCCTCATTAATGAATTGATGCTGTTATTATGCAATGATAATGTCTTCTTTAGCCTTTGTGATAAATCATTCCTTTTCTGGCCTCTACCTTGATACTACTATAGAAACCCCAGTTTTCTTCTGATTAGTGTTTGAGTAGAATGTTTTTTCCATACTTATCTATGATTTTATAATTAGTTGGCTCTTGTGTTTTTTACCCAAAGTAGCCTATTTTTATTATTCACATCAAATGTGACCATCAGTATGCTGGGTATATATTTACCTTCTTGCCATTTTTTATTTATTCCATGTGTTCATTTTTCCTTTTTTGTCCTTCCCTGCTATAACTGAGAATTTTTACAATTTTATTTCTATTATTTGCTTATTAACTATAGATGTTGATGCTATTTTAATAATTGGTCCACAGTTTATAACATACATTGTTAACTTATCATTGTCTACCTCCAAATAATATTATTCCACTTCACAAAAGGCACAGTATCCTTCTATTTATCATCTCCTGAACTTTGAGTTATTTCCACCATAGATTTTATTTTTATGTGTCATAAAGAGATCAAAAATTACAGGAATATGTCTGGCTTTGGTTCAATAGGTTGACTGTTATTGGGTACAGTGTCATTTTCTATGTCCTTATTCTGCTAGGGGTTCTCTGTGCTTCTTGCATATGTCATTTGTCACCTTTAATTTTGGAAAAAATCTTACCCATTATTCTTTTTATCTTAAATGATATTAATGGTACAAATTGCTGGGTTTCACTGTGACATTTCTGTACATGTGTATATCATGCTTTGATTATTTTTAAAAATATTTCTTCTGTTCTCTTCTTTTCCTTCTATGAATCCAACTGCATGCATTTTATTTGCTCTCAGTATCTTAGATGTGCTGTTCAGTTTTGGTTATTTTTCCCTATTCTTTGTTTTGGTTTGGGTGAGTTTTACTGACCTCTTTTCAAGTTCACCAGTTCTGCCTCTGAAATGTCCAATGTGCTGAACAGCCCAACTGCAACGCTTGTTCACTCCTGCGGAGCAAATCACCCCAGAATGAAATGCCTGTTGCTTTCAGCTCTGAACATTTATCTCACAGTTTCTGTGGAGCAGGAATTCAAGAGTACCTTAGGTGGTGGTTCTGGCTCAGGGTCTGTCACAGATTGTGATCAATATGGCATCCAGGGCTGCGGTCAACTGAAGGACTGGCTGAAGCTAAAGAATCTCTTTCCAAGATGACTCACTCAAGTAGTGCTAGCTGTTGGCAGATGACCTCAGTTCCTCTCCTCTGCAGATAGCTGGACGGTCCTCATCACACACTGACTGGCTTCCCCAAGAATGTGGCACCAAACAGAGGGCAAGGCAAAAGCCACAATATATTTAATGACGTTGCCTCTGAAGTCACAAACTGTCATTTCTGCAGTATCCATTGCTTATAAAGGCCAGTGTTATTCAGTGTGGGGAGAGAGTACATACAGCTAAGAATATAAGAAGTGGGGATCACTAGGGGCCATCTTAGAGACTGGCTACCATCTTAGAGATAGTATCAAAGAATTCTTCATCTCAAATGTTCAGTTTTTCATTTCTAGCATTTGCAATTAATTTGTTTTTGAATTTCCATCATTCTCCTGGAATTGTCACTTCATGCCTGTTGTTCACCTTTTTCAACAAATCCTTTAACATATTAATCATAGTTACTTTTTCAGACTCTAATAGATCTAATATAGGAGCCATCTCCTGGTCTGCTTCTGTTGACTATTTTATTTATTGTGGCTCTTATTTTCTCACTATTCTTGCTCTTTTATCTCATAATTTTTTTATTGAATGCTAAACATTCCATATAAAAGTATCAATGTGAGTAACACATGCAGCCAGAAGTGGACCTGCCTATGTATAGAAACAGCAGATCTGTGGGAAAGTGAGGCAATCCAGGATCCTGTTAAAATGGGTTTGAGCTTTGCTAAGTACAACAAATTACCCTGAATGCTCCATAGACTTCAGACTGTCCTAGTGGAAAGCTTTCACAACCTTGTGCTTCATGTGAGGACCTGGTGATCTTTATGTTGAGCAGGCCCTGGTCGCCTGTGTCTTTCTCTGTTTTTGCCTTTCCCCCAGCAGTCCAATGCTCTTCCTTTTTGCTCCTTATAAAGCTTGAAGTGGGGGCAGGAATGCTTCTCATTTCTTACTATAGCCTCAGTCTTAGACAGCCCTGGGTTCCTACCTCAGGGGTGCAACTTTCTCAGAACTACTATCCCATCTGCTGGAGACAAGAGTGACTATTTCCGATTTCTGAGTTTGTCTCTGAAAAATTGTTTATATAAACAATTTAAGGTTTGTGATGCTACCTTCCTCCAGATGAGATGAGCATTTGCTTCTGCTATGTGCATGATTCCAATTCAGCACCACCTTAATCTAGTATTCGGTTCCGAGGTGATTCTGGGGGGACATTAAGGTCCTGCAACAGCTAATCTATTGGTCTGTTATTGTTATTGTTGTTGTTGTTAGATGCCGTCGAGTTGATGTCCGACTCATAGCAACCCTCATAGGGTTTTCAATGGCCACTGTTTTCAGGATCGCCTTGGGAGTGGATTGCCAGGCCCTTCTCCCATTTTTGCAGTGCTGGGAATTGAACTTGAGACCTCAGAGACTGCAGCGCCAGCGCTCTACCAAATGAGCTAAATCCCAGCCCGGTCTGTTTTTGGTTTGCTCTTATTCCTGCTGCCTAGTCATCTGGGGAATCAGCCCTACCATCCACAGATATTTCCTCTGCGGCATTCCTGAGTTCTTCCTTTTCTCCCATACTCTTTTTTCCATTGCCCCAGCTTCATTGGGATGTAACGGACAAATAAAAATGTTCACAATGTACAATGTGAAATTTTGACATATGCATGCCTTGTGAAATGATTAAACCAAGCCAATTAACATATCCATCACCTCACATACCTATTTTTGTGATGAGAACATGTAAACTCTACTCTCAGCAACCTTCAGCTATATCATAGATGATTATTAACTAAAGCCACCATGCTACACCATTCATCTTCATACTGTCTAACTGAAACTTTGTACTTTTTCACCAACACCTCACCCTTCTCCATTTCCTGCACAATCTCATGGCAAATGCCATTCCAATCTCTATTTCTACACTCTCAATTCTCCTAGATTCCACGTATAAGTGAGATCACATGGTATTTGTCTTTCTGTACCTAAATTATTTCACTTAGCATAATATCCTCCAAGTTCAACCACATCATCACACATGACAGGAGTTCCTTCTTTCTTAAGGTTGAACAAATACTCCACTGTAAATATACACCACACTGTCTTCATCCATCAATCTGTTGATGGACACTTAGGTTGATCCCATACACTAGCTACTGTGAAACCAGTACCTGAAGAGGTATCTGTAGAACCCCAGTCTGTGAAATCAATCAAAATTGTCCAAGTTTCAGCTGCATTGTCTAAATTAAGTGCACATCCCCAGAAAAGCAGCTCCAAAGGCCAGCTCCCCTCTGCAGACTCCCATGTTCTTCCAAATCTTGGCCAGCAACTCTTCACCATATCATTACCTCTCTAAAAAGGTTTAGGCAGATTTTTTAAAGGCTTTATCCAGTTTCCTTAGTCGTTCCTAGCAGAAGCACGGGTCCAAAATACCTGGTCCATAGATACCTAAAGCAGGTTTCTGACGTGTTTTCATGGAATAATTCTAGCCGCCGTGAGGACAAAGCAAGTAGGCAAGGGCAGAAGCCAGATGCCTGCTAGGATCCTACTGCAGTAACGGATGGGGGAAGATGGGGCCTTGAGCCAGGCGGTCAGATATCCAATGACCTATTCCATATCTGCACTTGAAAGTCCAGAAATTACTTCAAACTTAGCAAGCCCCAAGTCCAAACCCAGCCTGTTCCCACTCAAATCAACTCTCCCTTCAATCTCCTCCATCCCAGGAAATGGCAAGTCCATCCTTCACAGTACCTAGGCTAAGATCTGTAAGTCATTATTGACACATTTTTTAAGTCATGTTTGACATCCAGTCCTGCTAGCTGAACACTGAAAAGACATCCAGAATCCAGAATCCAACCTCTTTCCCCAGCTCCTCTGCTAGCCCACCAACGCAAACCTCAACCTTCTCTCCCTGGATTCCCGCATCAGCCTCCTGACAATGCTGTGTGCTTCGACCTTGTACCTTCTGATCAACATCCTCCAGCCCCTGCCACCCAACCTATTCCACCAGCCATGGCAATCTGGCCAAAAATAACAACAACAACAACAACAACAACCCAGATTGTCTCTCTCCTGCTCAAAACTTCTGATGGCTTGCCTCACTCAAAGCAATGGTACCACTTCATAACATGACCCCACAGGTCCTACACAGCGGGCACCGCCACCAGCTCTGAGCTCAAGTCCTCCTGCTCAGTCCCTTCTCACTCCGCTCCAGGTGCACAGCATGGCTGTCAGTGGCCGTGGGAAAACTGAACCATTTCCTGGAAGCGTCTCAAGGCTCAGTCCACGATTCATCACATGGACGCCAGCTCAGGTTCTCCAAAGAGTAGACTTCATACAGAATGACAGCTGCAAGCAGCTCTCCGGGGAATACTGATAAAAGCTGAAGAGGAGAAACCAAGTCAGCAGGGAGCAGCTGCAGGTCTAGAGGTAGTTCTGACATCTGGAGGAGAGGGGGGAAAGAAGAGAGAGAGGGAGGGAGGAGGCTCGATCTGCAGGTGCAGCTCTGAGATGGGCTGTGGCGATGCTGATGGGGGAGGCGGAAGGCAGGAGGGCACCCGGGGGAAAAGCGTGGCCCAACAGAAGAGCCCAGGAAGCGTGGAACTCACCCAGCGCCAGTCCTCCCTCACCCTCACCTGCCCAGTCACCAGCTGGAGCAGCCTGGCAGAGCTGAGGGCTGTCACCAACTGCTCTCGCAGCAGGTTTCTGGAAGGACCACAGAGGAGCACATCCCCACAGCTGCCGCCTGATTTTTGCCAAAAGCTACTCAAGTTTGTACATTTGAGATGGTGACATTTTGAAAAGGGGTATTTTCATTTTTAAGTACAGAACCTCTCCCCCACTACATCATCCAAGGTTTTGCTTCCTAGGGCCTGAGTACCTCCCAGAAATGGAAAATCCCTGAAATAAACTATGTGGGGGCTGGGATTTTGCTCAGTTGGTAGAGCACTGCGCTGCAGTCTCTGAGGTCCCGAGTTCAATTCTCAGCATCACAAAAATGGGAGAAGGACCTGGCAATCCACTCCCAAGACAATCCTGAAACAATCTGCCATTGAAAACCCTATGAGGGTTGCTATGAGTTGGATGCCAACTTGACGGCACCTAACAAACAAAAACAACAAACTATGTGTAATTTTTAAATAATGTTTACTATATTATGTTGCTGTGATTATTTTTAGTTGCTGATGTTAAACTGTGTCATATATATGTAGGACAGGAGAGGACATGGTCTAACCAGCACTGAGCACCATCCACCCTCAGGCATGTGTGGAACATCTTGGCACATACCCCCCAAGGACAGGGGGGCCCCACAGTAACATGGCTCTCTTCCTGCCTAGGCTAAATTAAAATCTCAACAGTCAAAGGAAAATATGAGATTCATTTCGTGATACATGCTTATTTTGCTTTTCACAAAGGACTCTGATTTGAAACACTGGGTCTAAACTGATTTTTCTTTCAGTTTGATAATATTCTAAATGTACTTGAATTTAGTCTAGGAACAGGGTGGTTAATATTTTCACATAATTCCTTAATCTCTGTTTTCAGTCTACAAACAAATTCTAACCTCTCCAAAATGATGGAATTCTCATCATAGTAAAACCCCTAAATGGTGTAGTCAACTGCTGGAATTTCAATGTTAAAAGAATGAAGCACAGGATCCGCGATTATGGGGTTTCATTTGGCTTGGCTTGGCTTTCAACAAAGTAGCCTTTATGAAGTCGTCCCTTTGCTAGTTATTTTCCCTTTATGGCTCAGTCACCAGCATCAAACCAAAGTCCCAGTGGCTCAGCAGATTACAATCAATAATCAAATGAGAACTGCCAAAGCATTCCACGTGATCACTCGCCACCCCCTGGGCTTCCTTGGCCTGGCCACGTCCACCTTAAAAATACCTTCCCAACAGTCAAGAAGCAAGGAGGGTGTCACTAAGATCTTTACCAATCCAGTGTCTCCCAGATTCTTCTGGGGACTTTATTAGGGGTCCCTAGTCTCTCCTCTTTGTGGCAAACACAAGCAAATTTCTGTGCACAACACACATGGCAACTTCACAGCCAGCGGAAGAGACTTTCCTGCCTACGAATTAAAACATATGCAACTCAAAACTCCTAGGATTCCTCCAAGTTGAACATCACCTGGCTTTGGATATCATTGTTTTATGTTAAAAAGCTCCCCTGTGACCCGACGAGAGCTCACTGTCATAAGTCAACACACATGTTTCCAAAATTAGGACGGTAAGAAAGTGGAACAGATGAGATCAGGATGGGAAGTGGGGTGGGCACAGGACTCCACCCTCTCGCAGACCATCCACATCATCCCCGGAACCTCTGAGTGTGCGGCCCTCCCTGGCTGCAGACAGATGAAGTCGAGGACGTGACGGCGAGAGTGCGAGGATGTGGAAAGGCTCAAAGGGCCGTAGCTGGCTTTGATGACAGAAGAGAGCCAAGGAATGGCGCAGCTCCAGACACTGGAGGAAGCAGGAAATCAGAGCCCTTCCCAGAACCTTCAGAAAGGAATGGCGCCCTGCCAACACCCTGCTTTTACCCCAGCAAGGCCTGCCGCAGACTTCTGAACCTCAGAACTAAGATAATGAATCTGCGTTGCTCAAAGCCACTAAATACACAGTCATTTGTCACGGCAGCAATAGAAAACTAATGCCCTGCAGTGAGCTCCCTATTTCTGAAGGGAATCAAGCAAGGGTCCACTCTCATGACCCCTTCATTGAGAAAGAAGGTAGAATAGGCAATCTCTGCTATTCCTTCCTACCTGAAGAGTCTGTAAGCAACGACAGGTTAGGTATCCCTTACCTAAAATGTTAGGATTTTAGAGTTTTTCAGATTTTGGAATATTTCAATGTACATAATGAGATTTTAGGGATGGATCCCATGTCTAAACAAAAAATTCATTTATAACACTGACACTGTAGCACATACTCATAATCCCAGCTTCTCAGGAGGCTGAGGCAGGAGGACGGCAAGTTCAGGGCCAGAGACAGTCTACACAACTTATCAAAACCCTGTCTCAAAATAAAAATATAAAATAAAAAAGGGGCTGGGGGTGCAGTTCAGTGGTAGAGTACTTACCCAGCATGCACGAGGCCCTGGATTCAGCTCCCACAATTGCCATCTATTCATAACACACGGCATGAAGGCAATTTTATACAATGTATTTAATCAGTCTGTGCATTTTCACTGTGACCTATCACATGAGGCCAGGTGTCAAATCTTCCCCTTGCGCCAGCAAATGTCAACACATAGTAAGTTTTAGATTTTGGAGCATTTAGGGTTTTAGGCTTTTCAGAATAGAAATACTCAATTTCTATTTCCCCTTAATTCCTGGACATGAGACAACAGATAACTTTGGGATAAGTCACTGCAAAACGGTCCATAAACCAATGACCAGATGCCAGCTTCCTATGTATGATACACTCCCCGTGGCTCTGCTGTCCCTCTCTGAAAGACACACTCCCTGCTGTCTAGGAGGGTTCCACTTGACATCATTCACAATGATGTAAGAGATGATAATGAAGACAGTTCCTCCTTGGAAGAGAGAGACAGCCATAGCATTCAGCACATGGTAAGTCTCTGCCGGACCGTGCTTTAAAGGTCATGAGTGATTAAATCCAAAGAAGGAGGTTTTCATCAGTATTTTAAAATAATAGAATAGAATCAAATAAAGCAGAAAATACAAGAAAGCATCAGACGTGGGTACATATTATTTCATGACTTTTGGGTTTCAGTTCTGTGTGAGGCATGTGTGTGACCACACCGACCATCAAGCAAAACACAGCTCTCTCACCAGGTTATAACCCCACCAGACAGAAAGCCTGCTCAGGAGAAGATAGGAGCACGGGTTTCAGTGCAAATGACACGCACGAAAATCACAATACAGTGGGTAACAGAGTTGCATTAGACACAAGTGTTTCAGCATTGACACTTGTTCATTATGCAGCTTCAAAGCTATAAATGCCTTTTCATCTCAGAATCCATGGAAACTTTATTTTAGCCCTTATGTACATAAAGTTTTCCTTTAAAAGTTTTAAAAGAAAACATGTTAACTTGCAATGAAAATTACCAGAGAAAGTGATGGCACATTTGCAAATAGCTTAAGCCTGTCTGCAATCACAAAAGCTAGTGCTTCTGAAATGCTTTACAAAAACCAGGCAGTATGGCTAAAAGAAAGCTAGCTGTTCTATCTTTTAATAGGATCATAATATTTGCTGGCTAAGTCCTTCCTCGTTCCACACACGCCATCATTTCTGTGCATGTTCCATTTTCACTTTCATCTCTTGAAAAGGAAATGTCATAATTCTGTTAAGTCTTTCCTTACTTAGAAATCCATGTTTCGTTTCAGAGCAGCAGGCAGTTTATGTGTGGGGGGACTTCATTGCTAAGGTGACCCTCACCTCAGGACCACCTCCCTCTCATCCGGATTCTTCCCGTCGCCAACCCTGACCTCCAACAGCAGCCCTGATGTGTGGCAACTAACATTTCACCAACTCTAAATTGTCCACACGTTCGATAAGCCTATCATCCATGTCCTCGCCCAAGGCACAGATAAAAACGTTCATCCCACACAGGGTGAGGCAAGCTTCTCTCTAGAGCGATCGCAACTGCCAACCCCACAACCAATACCCCACGGAGCAACCACTGAACTAATTCTGTCTCTGCATCACTGAGTCATCGTCCTTATGCTTTTTCCTGATTTCGCTGCTTCATTTCCCCAAGGGTACCAAGGCAGACTTTACTAGATTCAGACTTTACGTCTGAATCTATGAACCTGTGTGGACAACATTCTATCCACCTTTCTGATACAGTGACGCTATTTACAATCCCAACGAGGTTGCACGTCATGCTTGGCTAAGTGAAGACCCGGGGGTCTCTGGTGATTACTGTTCCCCTTTCTCATGGAACAGATATTTGATTATCAGCCTAGAATGGCACCTGAGACCAATATCGAAAACACGCATCCACAGTGTATGGGACTCAGTTCTCCATCTTCTACCTCTCCCCTCTCTCTGTAGTTCCTCAGTGGCTCAGGACAGACGTCAGCACTGCAGTACAGAGTCGAGAAAAATCCTAGGAGAAACGTGTCCAGGTCTGGGAGGCAGCTCAGGTGGAGTCCGCACTTCTCCTGGGCTTCAATTCTCTCACAAAGTCCTCCTTACTCTCAACTGCCTTCTCTGTGACACGGAGGCAAAGTGGGAGTCGAGCACTGGGTCTGCAGTTACTCTCACACTGAATGAAGGAGTTTTTGAGAAACGTCGCCATGGTGCTGGGCACTATGGTGGCACTCAGAGCCATCCTCATTCGTCCTTTCTGCGCTTCACCAGCAGCTTAATGAAGCCCTTTTCATTTGCCTCCTTGACCTACATACAACCCCAAAGAAGATGGGGTTTACCGGTTTGCTTGGATTTTGCAAAGTGCATGAGCCTCACCTCTTGAAGACGCTTATCCTTTCTGTCCCCACCCTTCTGGGTCAGCACCATGCCTTCCACATGCCACGCCACTTGTGTGCGCCATAGCAGGCTCACTGGCACACGTGCATGTGCTAATGCACGCATGGGCCCATGCACACATGCAGAGCATGGTAAACCTGCGGCTCGGGGGTCCTGAGAAGGAGCCCCTCCTCTCTGCCCTCCTAGACATCTGCCCTCCTCTGCCAAGGAAGGTCATCCCATGGGACGTGGCCCATGGCCTCAGGAGGATGCACCTGGCATGAAAGAAATATGTGCACAGGTCTCCAGACACCGGGCAGTGAGCCAGGCCACTGGTGCCTCACACCAGTTGTCCCCACAGCCACTCAGAACTGCATGTGGAAAGTCCTTACCCCTCATCATATCTTCTGCAGAGTCAGACTGGAGGTGACAACAAGAACAACAGCACAAAGCTGAGCAAAGCTCCAGGAAACACGCTTGAGCCTCAAAACACGCCGAAGCAGGTCGGTTCTGGTTTATACACTGCCGATGAGGGAACTGGGGCAGGGAGAAGGGAAGAGACCTCCCTCAAGTCCCAGAGCCACTAGGTGGAGGAGCTGGCCCAACCGACATCACAGCAGCGGGGCCTCTGTGCATCTTCCAGCCACCATTTATTAAGCTCTTATGAGATTCCACTCCCACACGAAACACTTTCCATGCAGCAACTCTTTTCAGATCCTTAACAACTTGGCACTTCAAGATGAACTGGCCAGGTCAAATTTACTATACTTCCGCAGAAACTTAAGTGGGCCTATGCACTCCAGGGATGCTGGAATTCAAGGTGCATTTCTCAACAGCTATAATTCCTCAGGTACCATTTGATAGGGTGCTTAAATAACATAATAAAAGGAGCTCCCATGTATCAGGCACTTGCTGTGTATCACACACGGTGACACGAGCCATAAATAGATTACCTCGTTAATCTTCCCAATATCGCTACGGTGAAAAAAAACAACTACTCAACCATTTTATAGATGAGGAAACTGAGGGTCAAAAAAGCTGATAGATTTGCTAAAGGATCTAAAACAAACTGGAGAGACAGGAGGCAACTCTGAGTGCTGTCACCGCAGAGCCCATATGAGCACACATTTCACTATTCTGCCTCTGCTTTCCAAACCAACACCTGAGTGCTTGCCTCGGGGGAGGGTGATGGCTTTGTCCTTTCATTGCAAAAGCTTAGTGTAAGGAGTAGGAATAAGGATGGGAATTAATTGTGTGTAATAGAAATAAAGGATAGGAACTAATTGTGTGGGAATAAGGATAGAAATGATTGTAATAAGAATATAAGTAAATAATGAGTATATTACATGTGTATGTGTGTATTATGTGTATGTGTGTAATAATGTGTATATTACATGAAGTATGGAATGCTATGACACCCCAGAAGATTATAACTTAAGCCCCCCTGGGACTGCCCCAGGGGAGAGTGATGTGTGCACAAGCGTGATAAGGCTAGACCCCTGGCACCCGATAACCACACGGCACAGTGACGTCAATGCAAGATAACCAGATGGAGCACAGACTCCACACTGAACTGTATAAAAAAGAGAAGAGACCTGACAGCAGGTGGGCTCCTCAACTCTAAGCGATGACTGCCATCATGTCACACTGAGCCCCCCACCAACAGAGGAACCATCGCCACATCGCCACCATCTCCACGCTGTGAGAAGAAGAACATCGGGATGGAAGGCTGAGGAACACCGCTCGACCGGAGAGATCGAGAGGCTTATCTGCGTCATCAGGTGCAACTACAGAGGTGCCAGGTATCGGTGTGCCAGGGTGAGTGCGTGTGTGAACTAACCCTGTGTGTGTGTAACAATAAAGGACAATATCTGGTCCTCTTATTCCCGACTTCACCTTAAGTGAGGAAGAGATTCTCGCTCAGTTCCGTCCCCATTTCTCGCTCACAACACTTAGATTATTTATCAATGAGTAGCAAATAAAAGCAAACCACAGATGAACAGAAGTGATCAGAGATGAAATCTCGTGACTGGAAATCAAGAAGGAGCCATGGTACCCCCAGCCTGACCTGTGGACCTGGGTGAACATTTCCCCCCGGGTCTCTCTGGAGCCAAAAGGCGATGGAAGCAGGTGCTTGACTTTGGTGCAATGTGTTTCTCTGGTCCTGATTCCAACCTAGACAACCTGAGTGCAGAGCTGGCCCCCAGCCCGGAGGCCACCCTAGCCTTCCCCTGCCACTCATCCAATGTGGCGCTTCCAAGCAGCCCGACCATCCTGGGAAAGAGGGATCCATGGAGACCGGCCAGCCTATCTGACACAGCACCTGGATGTCTGGCCCTGGACACCTGCAGCGCGGGCTGCCACACACTCCGAGGCAAGGCAGGTGTGTCAAGGTGAGGTTCAGCACACATGTGTGCACACAGACACTCGTGTTTATCGAGGACCCGCTTGCCAGGGCCATCTTACAGAGTGCTACCGAATGGAGAATCCAAACGGCAGGAATTCACTGTCTCAGTTCTGGAGGCTGAATATACAAGACCAGGTGATAGCAGGGTGGATGTCCCCTCCCTGGCTTGCAGATGGCCATCGTCTGCCTGTGTCCTTACATGGCCTTCTCTCTGGGTATTCACGCTCCTGGGATTCCTTCCTCTGTTCATGTGGACACCAGTCCCATTGGATTAGGGCCCAACTGAAAGACCCCAGTTGACCTTAATTTCCTCTTTAAAGACCCCATCTGCCAATAGTCACACGCAGGCAACGGGGCTCAGACTTCAACATGAATCTTTGGAATATACAATTCGGCCCATCACAACTACATTAGAAACAAACCTCTTAACTACTCAGAACATTTTCATCCTAAATTCATCTTTTGCAAATGGGTTCTTTTTTTTCCCTAATTTGTGGTAATCAGATCTTTAAAAAAAAAAAAAAAAGACTAATAAAATCAGTCTTCTTTAAATATTTAACCATAGCTCTTCGCATAATGTTATTAATAAGAAGAAAACAAAAACCCTTTAACAGGATATAACCCCATTGACCCAACAATTTCTCACACACAGATTGCCTCTGAAGCGTTACATAAGAAGTAATTCCTCTCATTACACAAACTTTGGGAACATCCCGGATGTCTAGCACTTAAAGAATCTTATACCAGCACTCCCTAACCTTTTGGGCACTAGGAACCAGTTTCATGAAGACGTGGGGTTCAGTGAGGAATTTACTGTGTAAATAACATATGAAGCTTAGCTTGTTTATCCGCAGCTCATAACCATACAGGTTCTCAGCCTGGGATTTGGGGACCCCTGTCTTCCACAGTCATGAAAAATCATGAAGTAGAGGAATGTTTAAGAAAAATGTTCACAACACACTGAAGTGAAAAAAAAAAAAAGTGGGTTGTGAAACAGTATGTTCAATATGGCGGCAATTTCTTAAACATATATATTTATATATGATATGGGGATACAGGTTGAAGTTATTGCAAAGAAGGTTAGGGAACATTTATTGCTTCTGTTAGCGTTTTTAAAAGAATATGAATACACACACAGATAGATAGATAGATAGATAGATAGATAGATAGATAGAGATATAGATAGATAAAATTTTTTCTCCTCTGACAGGCCACATGGTCTCTGTCCAAGCCTGCAACTCTCTGAGTCTTATCTTCATCATCTACAACATGAAGACAGCAAGACTTTCCAAAGTGCTGACAGGCAATGGATTCAAAACACCCTTTGAAAAGAATTAAGTTACCCGTGTGTGTGCACACACATACAAAAAGTTTTCGGGCTTGTGTCATTACTTTCAATTGCAAGAAAAATCCACAGGGCATAAAACTCGCCATCTTGACTTTTTTCATGGGGAAAAAAAAAAAAAAACAACATCAAACAAACACAGATTAAATCAGAGATACCAAGTGTTGTCCATCATATTATAAATCATCAAAAAGCTGTGTTAACACATGGTGTCAGTGAGAAGGTGAGGAAACGGGCACTTTCATACATGAATAGTGGAAAAGTAACTGCGTAAAATCTTTCTAGAGGCGACCTGGTGATTTGCAATAAAAATTCTAGAACTGTACATACTCTTTGACCCAGTCATTCTCAGTCATTTGTCTGAGAAAATCACCATCTGTGCATGCAAGGACACAAGGAAAGGAATCACGTTGTTTACAATGGCAGAGAAAGAATCTACCTGTCATTTGAAAGAGCCCCAATCAGTGGTGACCAAGGCTCACTATTTGGAAGTGTTCAGGTAAGCGGTATTGTATTCACGTTGCCACGCAGCCTTCATCCCTGCCCACCTCCAGACCACGTCTCATCTAGCAAATCTGATATTGCCATGAAACACGAGCTCCGCCTCTCTCCTTTCTGAGCTTGCACCTTCTGTCCCCATGGATCTGACTACAGAGGAAGTATCTTTCACTACCTAAGGAGCCTGTCCTTTGAAGGTAGGAACCGTGAATCACTTCATCTTGGTTCCCTAAGGGCTGGCCCCAGCATCCAGAGCAGAGCTGAGGCAGGTTACCGAATACTGACAATGGCAGTTACTTTACCCTGTCTACCACCATCTGTGGCTGCCACCGTGACTACAGAGCTCACGGGAGATGCGGTCAGGCCCTTCTGTCCAGTGGGCAGAAGGCCCAGCATGCTCCATGGTGATAGCACCCAGCCCACGTTTCAGATGCACCCGAGAAAATCCAATTCTCAAAACAAACAACAACAAAAGGAGTAACTAAATTCCTCCAGAGCGATTTCTTTTTCCCTAGTAATCATATTAGTAATTTTTAGTGTGCACATTTCCGTACACGAAGATCACTGTCCGTTGATCATGTGCACCTCCCCGTTATGGTTGCATGACTTGATTTCCATTTATAACGTATCTACATATGTACGGGGCTGGGATTTAACTCAGTTGGTAGAGCACTGCACTGCAACCTCTGAGGTCCCGAGTTCAATTCCCAGCACCGCAAAAATGAGAAGGACCTGGCAATCCACTCCCAAGGCAATCCTGAAATAGCCATTGAAAACCCTATGAGGGTCACTATGAGTCGGATACTGACTCGACGGCACCTAACAACAACAACAACATATGTATATTCCTCGAGGCTCTTTGGGAACGGAAGGAAGGGTATCTGCAGGTATTTATGAAAATGTTGCAAAGCACAAAAGCTGAAAACTGAAACAGGGGCCAATCAATCACAGGCTCTCACCCCTCCCAAGGACCTCCAGCATCCCAGGCCAGGGCCTGGGCTCCAATCAGCCTCCCCGCAGGCATCCACGTGCACCCAACTGAGGCAGACAGCAGAGACACGATTCCCTCGGCCCAACCCGTCCACCCTGCACACTGCCACCACATTCAGCTTCCCAGTCGCACGACTCGGGGTTCCTCCTCTCCTCACTAACCTCCACTGACCCCCATTGCCTGGACACGTGGGTCAGAGCCTCATAGTGTTCCAAAGAAGGTCTTCTGTGACCCGCGCCTTCCCAACCACCCCCAGCACCGACCCTCGGATGCCCAAACAGTGCGCTGCATGTCTCTGTTGCCTCCAATTTCCTGGTACCTTCCCCTTTCTCCTTTCTCACTTGCTATTCCCTCCTCCTCCTCCTCCTCCAGCACCTTCTTTATTTCAGGAGCTTCTTCTCGCCCCCAGGTGCCTTATGATCCAGGCCTGCCCTGGCTCACACACCCTGAGGGTCTCCTCCCCATCTGGGAGCTCAGACCACGTGTTCATACCTCTACCAGAGAACTGCTAATCTCACATGGCACCCCAACAGGGCCAGGGAGTGCCCAGATAACACATTAATTCTGGGTATGTCTGTGAGGAGGTTTCCTGATGATACCAGCTTCCAAACCGTCCTCCCCAAGAAGCGAAGGCATCGGCCTGCGCACGGAGGGCTGAGGAGAAGAAACTACAAAGGAGGGGATTTGCGCCCCCTCTTCTACATCTCTGACTGAGCTGAGACATCTCACCTTCTCCTGCCCAGAGCTGCAATTTCCACCCTGCTCCCACGGTTCTCAGGCCTTCAGACACAGCCTGAATTTACCACCATTGTCCCTGGGCCTCTGCCTCGCAGATGGCAGATCACGGGACTTGTCAGCCTCCATAGCCACATGGGCCAATTACGCAGAAAACACACTCACACACACACACACACACTCTGTTTCTGCGTGTTCTGCTCCTTTAGAGATCACCGCACAGCACCATGGGAACACCTTCTATTATGTGTGTCTCAAGCACTGGACCAGAACCTCCTAGAAAGCCAGCAAGACACGTTGGTGGCTGGGACTCCCTGGGCCGGGCCACCACTTCTGGCATGCAGAGCAGATCCTTGACGAAGAAAGGCAGGAACAGCTCTCCACCGTTCCCTGCCCTCCATGGTGACAACGGTGTGTGCCAAGTGGATGTGTGGCTGGAAATCACGCCCCCCGGCTGCCCTTCTCCTGCAGAGCAAGCCTACGGCAAGACCGGCTCTCCCCTCTGCAGGGATTTGAGGATTAATGAAGAAGCCTTGCAAAATCAACCCCCCAAAATTATAATTCTTAAACAGAAGACACTCCAATTCTGATGTCACCATGTCAAGCCTCAGCTCACCTGAAGTCATCTGTTGACCTTATTAACATGTCCACATTCTCTCACAACACAGCCATAGATGAGAAAAGCTAAGAAACAGGGTGTTCCAAGTAAGAAGCTAAATAACCCAATAAGACCAAATAAGGCAATTGGGTAACTTCAAAATCACATTCAGTCTCCTTATCTAGAGTAAACAGGGTTGAAAAAACAACTACCACCACCTTTGGGCTGGGATTTAGCTCTGTTGGTAGAGCACTGGGAGGGCAGGGGAGGGAGGGAAAATATCTAATCAAACTGCGCACAATGGTGCAGGCCAATAATCTCAGGGAGTTAAGAGGCTGAGGCAGGAGGATCACAAGTACGAGGCCAGAAGCAGCCTGTGCAACTTTATGAGACCCTGCCTCAAATAATAAAAAAGGGGCTGACGGTTCAGTTCAGTGAAGCATTTGCCTAGCAGGTGTGAGGCCTTGGGTTCAACCCCAAGAACCACAAAAAAAAAAAAAAAGAAAGAAAGAAAGAAGAAAAAAATTCAACCAAGAAAGAAAGAAAGAGTCTATAACCATAAAAAAAATCACTTGCTTACAGTTTGATGCAAATATATGAGTCAGATTATTATTTTCCCAGAGATATCTGTACTTGTGAAATCGAAGTCTCTGTCACTGTGTGAAGAATGTCCTGTTGGCCATGTGCTACTTGAGAGAACAGCTGAGACCAGAAGAGACAAGTCATGTGCATGTTTGGGGCAGAAGGACACAGAGCAGGCATCCGGCCAAGGCCACCTGCTCCGCTTGAGTCTAGGGCTCTGAGTTCTTCATTTTCCTCACTGCAATACTTAGAAAGGGGCTAACCACAATGCAGCCTGCAACCCTACCACCATGGCATCCGATCCCCTCATATCTGGGAAGCTAACCAGGGTTGGACCTGGCTAGTACTTGGATGGGGAGCCACCTGGGAATACCAGGTGCTATAGGCTTAGGAGAAAGACCTAGCAACCTACTCCCAAAAAACAGCCAACCATTGAAAACTCTATCAATAGCAGAGAAGCACTGACAATAGTGTTTCGCCTGTTGTACGTAGGGTCACTATGAGTCAGACGCCGACTCCACAGCACCTAACCACCACAACAATGCAACACTACATTTCTAGTCTCATGGGATCTTTAATAATAATACACTGAGGGATGTTTAAATAAAAGTGACTGTAAGTCCTTTGTGCCCCGCAGCAGCTCTGAGCCTCCTGGATTCCCCATTCTAGCTCGCTCTATCCCTTTGCCTGCAAAACTCTGGTTCCTACCTCTTTTCTCAGCAGTGCGTACACGGATTCCCCACGCGATTTCAGAGTAGTCTCTAGCCCATTCCAAACACATCTATGAAGTGTCGATGGTGGGCTATAACTGTCCAAGGGGTTGTGATGCTGACCTCTGGGGATCGGGTACCTGCTTAAAGGACTGTGTAACAATGTCCTGAAATGGACACTAACAATGTCCTGTGGCCAGAGGGAGGGGAAAGCTCCCTTTCTGAACATAAATCACCAGTGGGATGTGTGAATGCAGCCCCTGGTAAGAGCTTATGATGCTTCTTCAATTAATAGTTAAATAATGCCAAGTGCCTCTGCAAGGTGGTGGTGGGGGGGGGGAGTTAGGTGCCGTCAAGTCAGTGTCTGACTCACAGCAACCCTACATACAACAGGCGAAACAGTACTGTTACTGCTTCTCTGCTATTCATAGGGTTTTCAGTGGCTGACTGTTGGGAATGGGTTGCCGGGTCCTTCTCCCAAGCCTACAGCACCTGGTGTTCCCAGGCGGTCTCCCATCCAAGTACTAACAGGCCCGACCCTGCTTAGTTTCAGAGATCTGACGGGATCGGATGCCACAGTGGTATGGCTGCAGACCTACAAGGCAGGGCACTTAATTTAATGAATAAAAAAGCAAACCACCACCATCCAGAATTAAGGATAAACCAGCCAAACCCAAGAGAGGCAGCAAGTTACACAATGGACTACAAACTAAATGCGAGCCAGAAACTCAGTTGTTATTTTGAAAGTCAGCACATGTCACCAGAGAATCACGGTCTCCATTGCTGAAAGGCTTATATCCTCACATGGAGATTAAATCAAATAAACACGGGTCCTCAGAAACTTAAAACCATAATTATTGCTACATGTGGGCTGGAGAGGGGAGCCTTGCACCAGAGGAAGAAAACATTAAGTGATTTAATCTTAGAAATTTGCCCGGAAGGGGTGAGCCATTAGCTGATTTTTTTTTTCATGTTATTATTAAGAATTGGGTGGGAGTTCTCTCTGCCTACGGAATAGCCTGGGCAAAAAATTATTAATGGAAGAGGTGGTGGTGGTTGTTAGGAGCCATGGAGTTGGGTCACATTCATAGTGACCCTATGTGCAACAGAATGAAACACTACCCAACAACAACCCATGAACATGACCTTTGTTATGTTTAAGCCCATTGTTGCAGAAACTGTGTCAATCCAGCCAGTTAAGGGTTTTCCTTTTATTTTTGTTGACCTGCTACTCTTGAAAACATGTCCTTCTCCAGGGATTGGTCTCTCCTGACTACACATCCAAAATACGTAGGGCACAGTCTGGCCATCCTTGCTTCTAAGGAGTACTCTGGTTGCACCACTTCTAGGACAGATCTGTTGGTTCTTTTTGCAGTCTATGGTATATTCAATATTCATATCCAGAACCATAATCCAAAATCATCAGTTATTTTCCCACCTCCCTTATTCAATGTCCAGTTTTCACAGGTATATGATGCAACTGAAAATACCATGGCATGAGTCAGGTGCACCTGCATCTTCAATGTGACATCTTTAGTCTTCAACACTCTAAAGAAGTCTTTTGCAAATGCTTTTACCAATGCAATGCATCTTTTGATTTCTTGACTGCTGCTTCCATGGATGTTGATTATGTTGTTGTTGTTAGGTGCCACTGAGTCGTGTCCGACTCATAGCAACCCTCATAGGGTTTTCAGTGGCTGATTATTTTGGGATTGCCTTGGGAGTGTGTTGCCACGTCCTTCTCCCAGTTGTGTGGTACTGGGAATCAAACCTGGAACCTCAGAGATTGCAGAGCGGCGCTCTACCAACTGAGCTAAATCCCAGCCCCTATGTTGATTATAGAACCAAGTAAAGTAAAATCTTGGACAAACTCAATCTTTTCTCCATTGATCATGAAGTTGCTTACTGACCCAGTCATAAGGATTTTGTTTTCCTGAGACTGAAGTAATAAAGGTAGACAAAAACAGCTGAGCTGAAATATGGAGAGAGGAGAGACAGGGAGAGGAGCTGAAAACTGGGGTGATTCAGCCCTTCCTCCCTCCATACACATCTGCCTGTTTAATGTTTTGATCAGGGACTGGGAGCTACTCAGCCTCACCCCCCACCCCTGCCAACTGGCTGGAGTCCATGTGACAGCCCTCGGGTGGGAACAGCAGGCCCCAAAGGTGCCAGACAGGGCACTTGCTCTCGCTGGACTTTCCACACAGTGACTAACACTTTGTCACCCTGCTGGATGGGCTCGGAGAGGTCCAATCCTACAAGTCACAAAGGTCTTCCCAGCACTAAAGCATGCCGAGGTGGAGCCGGGACATAAGCCCAGCTGGAGTGTCTGACCCAGAAGGTCAGAGGCCTCCTGAGACTCTCAGACAATGGACAAAAATGAGGAAAACGCGAAAGGAACACCAGGCGGCAGCGTGTTCCACTTCCACTGCACACTCGGGACTTGGAATCTCCTCTTCCCCTCAGCACCTCCCAAGGGCCACATCCTCAAGGCCACGACCACCACCCGACAACCACCCAGCGCTTTGTCATCTGCCACGGGCACTGGGGCAAGGCAGAGGGACAGAGTGACTTACAATCATTTCCCCTCACAGGCACATATAATATAATAGCTGCTCCTCCATCCTTTGCTCCTTTGGAGAGAAAGGACAAAATAAAGTCACAACAGGTTCTCCCCCAAATGGCTCGCCAGCCAGAGCGCTGGGGACGTCCTCCCAATGGAGTTAACCCACAGCGGTGTCAGAGCACTGACCAAGTACATGTGCATTTATTAGGCTCCCCTCCAGGCAGCCTACCATGGGACCCAAATGCTCCCGACACGGACTTCGAACCTACAGAGAACCCTGGGACGATGACCCAGGCTGCAAGCGTGAGAACCAGCGCCATGCTGGACCTTGACATCGTCAGTGAATGGGAGCGTCTCGACCAACAAGGACGGCAACATCCACCTCACCTCATGAGGTGCCAAGATCGTGCAACACACGTGGCACCTCGCCGCGGAGCGACGGTCACAGCAGAGGCGTGTGCACGCCGGCTGTCGCCTCATCTGACCTGAGGCTCACAGGCTGCTCAAGTGCACAGCAGAAGGGTGGGAAGCACGGGCACCCCGAGGCGGGCATGAGGCCGTGGTGACACAGAGGTGAAGGAGTGCCACTTACCTGGGCAGGGAGCCCGTCAGCACCACCTGACACGGAGCTGCCAGCTCTGCCTGAGCCCTGGTCCTCAAGGCACAGCCCCCGGCAGCACACCTGGCAATCTGTCAAAGGTGCCCATTCTGGGGCCTCACCACAGATCCGCCTGGTCAGAAACACCAAGCCAGGGCCCAGCGCTGCATTTCAGCAAGCCCTCCAGGGGCCAGGGAGGCCTGCTCAAGTCTGAGAACCCCTGGTGAGAAAAATCAGCGGTAAGAAAAAACACTGTCCTGTGGCCCTCAGCTCTAGAAGGCAAATTAGTGCCAGACATAGCAGAGTCCAACAGCTCTGCCACGGGACAGGGGATGCAGCGGTGAGCCACGCTGCCTGTGTGACCAAGCGCAGGAACCTGGCCATGTGTCTGCCCTGTGATTGTGCGCAGGAACCTGTTACTTGGGAAATTTTCTTCATGCCCAAAGCCAGACCCTGTTCTCAGCAAACACTTATGAATGCTTCCAAGTTGACACTTTAAAAGCCCTCACAGAGGCCACTGGTCTTGCAAACCACAGTTATCAGGCTGGTGGCCACCTACCTTCATTTCTCTCCCACAAGAACCTGTTATTTGGGAAATTCTCTTGATGCCCAAAGAAGCCAGGCCCTATTCTCAGCAATGCCTCCAAGTTGACACTGAAAAAGGCCTCACAGAGGCCACTGGCCCCGCAAACTACAGTCTTCAGGCTGGTGGCCACTACCTTCATTTCCCTCCCACCTGGCAGATGCTTCTGTTAAATTTCCCCAATCTGCCAGATGCAGCCCGCTGAAAGGCGCCCCAGAGGGGAGATGCCTCGCACCCCACCCGCCAGCAGCAGGCGCCTCCCGCGGCCCAGGCCCCTCACATGAGCCCTTCAGCAGGAGCAAGGGCCTCAGCCTGCAGGAGGTCTTCAGGACATGAAGCACAGATAATCAGATATTGCTTTGAGATTTTCCAAAACATAGTTAACCACCGCAGGGAAAAAATCAATGCAGAGAGTCTTCCTCTTCTGGAAGGTCTGCCTGCGTAACTCTGTGCCTGAATTCAACTGTGGGCTCTTGGCCAACTTAAAAATAGGGAAGGGGTCTTTTTCTGTCTTCTAAAATTATATTTCTTAATTTAAAAAATATAAATTACAGGGGTGC
This sequence comes from Pedetes capensis, assembly GCA_007922755.1. Classification (NCBI taxonomy): domain Eukaryota; kingdom Metazoa; phylum Chordata; class Mammalia; order Rodentia; family Pedetidae; genus Pedetes; species Pedetes capensis. Next base: position 22,225 of record VMDO01007808.1, read on the forward strand.
ATGGGACTTCCCTGCATATTTCTTTGCAGTTTCCTAGGAATAAAAGTTAAATATGTGTTTTGTATATTATATAACGTATATAGTTAGTTTACCACTGGTTATTCCGTTACACACACACACACACACACACACACACACACCCTGAGGCAGGCAAGCAGAAGTCACAAGCCCTGATCTCTGCATTAAACCCGCTTGCTGATGCCCCTATAAGGCACACACGCAGCACGTGGTCACGACAGAAATAAACCAGGAGGCAGGTCCTTGTGCAATCACCATGATTGCACCCTGGCACCTCAGCAGCTGGTACCCACAATGCAGAAGCTGAGCCCACTCACAGACACGAAAAGCGCCAGAGCGAAGCACAGCAGGGCGCGTGGCAGAGAAGAGGCGCCGCTGGCGGCTTCCTGAGACCCCCTGCCCAGATTTTCCCTGACGTGCAAACCACCTAGGTGTGTAAAGGAGACCCCTTTTCCCACTGTGTCCCCAGACACGCAATGTCCTCTCCAGCCCCTCGCACACCCCTGGCCTCTGTCCCAGGGAGAAGGAAGTTCTTCAGCAGACTACGGAGAACCCTGGGCCCTGCTCTGCCTGGTCCTCCAGTTTGGAAGGCAATTCTGCAGGGGCGTGGGCCTTTGCGGCTCCTGGCTCTCCCCCTACGGGGGCTCTGCTATGCCCCTGCAGTATATCAGCCTCGTTCCAGGATTCAATTAGCAGGCCTACCAGACGAAGGGACTTAACATCCTCTGGCCAAGCTCAGACATTCTGGCCTCCCACTGGTACTTGTCATTGTTCTTCTCTTAATTCATTCCCTTAATCCAGCCTGGGCAGAAAAGAGGAGTCTTATACTTGGGTCCCCAGATTCCTCCCACAGGCGTGATCTGACCACCCAGATTCCCAGGCCCCTCCCCTGGAGCTTCTGGCTCGGGAAGTCTAAATCAGCACATGATGCCTGGACAAGGAGCCTGGGAGAGTGATAAAATCGGAGAAATACTGCACTAAAGAATATTCTAGCATCACCAGGTGCGATGGCTCACGCCTGTAATTCCAGCAGCTCAGGAGGCGGAGGCAGGAGGATCGCAAGTTCGAGACCAGAGGCAGTCTGTATAACTTAGCAAGACCCTGTCTCAAAAAGTAAAAAAAAAAAAATGAGCTGGGGGTGCAGCTCAGTGGTCCAGCACTTGCAGAGCACGCAGGCTTGAAGCCCTGGGTTCAACCCCCAATACCACAAAAAAAAAAAAAAAAAAAGAAAGAAAGAAAAAAGAAAAGAAAAGAAAAAGAAAAAGAGAAGAAAAGAGTATTCTAGCATCAAATTCCCTGTTATACAAAACTGGTAGAGATGAGGCAGCTTGCATGGAGGTTTTAGCACCAGCAGCAAGTCTGGCTCTTGTCACTCCCACAGGAGAAAGAGAGAGAAAACATGAGCTCCAGGCTGCAGCTGCAGTGCTGGGGTTGAATCCAGCACCTTGCACATAGCTAGGCAAGCACTCGACCATTGAGCCTCATCCTCAACCCAAGACTGGAACCTTCTTAGCAGGCAGCAACACTGCCCTGGAATGGAATGGAGGTTTTTCAAGCCCCCCCAAAAATAAAGGAGGATTAGGGAGCGTGGTGTCCAGCCAGACAGTCCAGAGACCACCACAGGGACTGAGGGAGGAGTCTGCACGTGTGTAAAGAACAGCCTACCGTGGGCTTCAGCAGGAAGTGTTTCTGGGCAGAACCCCACCTGAATGACATTGTGTTGGGAAGGGACTCCCCAAAGCTTCTTCCACTCAAGTGCTCACCCTTCCCATGAGCAAGACCTCAGAGATGGAAGACACCAACTCTGACTCAGAAATGGGCAGCACTTGGTACCCCTTACCTGTAACACAGCAAGCTAAGATTACAGCCATCTCAGTGAAACTAGCAGCATGCAGAAGTGAGATGCTGGAACAGTTTCCAAGAAGCAGGAAATCATAAATGGGGTCCAGAGTACAGCACCTGTAACCTTTGTTAAGACACATAAAACACGGGCCCTCAGGCCACAGTATCCATCCATGGCCTATGAGGTACCAGACCACATATTAGGAAGTGAACAGCAGGTGAGCAGGCGAGGCTTCATCTGTATGTATCCATCACACACACATATACACCCTGCCCATGGAACAACTGTCTTCCAGAACCCTGCCCAAGGAAAAATTGTCTTCCACAAAACCAGTCCCTGGTGTTAAAAAGGTTGAAGACTGTGCTAATATAAAGTACATATTAATAATGATTCTTTGATGTCATTATTATCTGAGGTGCTGATCCATTTTATTTTAGCAAACATCATCCTTTAATCTCCAACCTTTTTTACCCCCATATGGTGCTAGATTTTTTTTTTTTCCTCAGTCTGTCAACCTCAGGGTTAAACCTAGGACCTCACACATCCTAGGCAAATGCTCTACCACTGGGCTGCACCCTCAGCCCCTTTTCCGTTTTTTATTTTGAAACAAGGTCTCCCTAAGTTGCACAGGCTACCTTTGGCCTCAAACTCATGATCCTCCAACCTCAGTCTCCCAAGTTGCCGGGATAACAGGCGTGCACCACAGTCCCCAGCTAGTCCTAGTTTTCTTAATTGAAATTAACCCTTCATTTGCGGTGCCGTGAATGTTTGTGTCCCCACACACACATCCCAAATTTATATGTTGAAATCCTGAGCCCCAAGATGACAGTATTAGGAAGTGGGGCCTTCAGAAGATGATTAGGTCATAAGGGTGGAACTCAACTGGACGGGATCACTGCCTTTCTTACACAAGGGACCCCAGAGCCCTTCCACCATCTCAGGTCACAGTGAGAAGGCGCCCTCTACCAGCCAGGCAACAGCCCTCATCAGACATGAACGCTGCGGTGCCATATCCTGGACCTCTCAGCCTCCATAGGCCTGAGAAAGAAGTTTCTGTTCTCCAGGCCACCCAGTCCCAGATGTGGTAGAGCGGCCTGAAGGGACTGAGACACCTTGTTTGGGACAGACAGATCAAAGGCACGGGATACTGAGAAAGCCACCTCCTCCAGGACCCGTCATCTCCAGCTCAGACCCCCTCTGAACCCCACTAACCACCTCCCAACAGCACCATCAGGTCTGCAACAGGTGTCCCCAAACCCCACTCCCGACAGCCCCCCTCCCCACTGAAGCTGAGTGGACAGAACCGCTGTCCAGCTGCCAGCCACCTGGGGCGACCCTTCACTCCTTGTTTGCTTTCACAGCCCACGTGCAAAGCAGAGAAAACCCCTCTGGCTCTACAGCCTGAGCCCAGCTGGCACCCTGCAGGTGAGCACCATCACCCCGCGGCCACCTGGGATGGAGCATGGCAGATCCCAGCTGCCCCAGCGCCACCCAGGGGGCTGCCTGGGGAGAAGCACTCAGTGCCCCACCCCGAGGCCTGGCTCTGCCTGGTCTCAACACTGCGGCCAGACAACCTTTTAAGATGAATATGGAACAGGTCGCCATCGGCCTAAAGCCCTGCGCTGACTCCCCGCTGGCCCTGCACCTGCCTCACCTGGGCTCCACACACCCCTCCTCTTGGCTGCCCCCATCTCTGCAGGTCCCCCACCCCGGGGTTTATGCCGGCTGCTTCCTCTGCCTGGAAGCTGGGGATCCAATCCCACGCGCCATTCACGTCTGCTCAAAGACCAGCTCGGCATGAGCCCCACCTGACGGTGGCCTTGGCCCCACAGGACTTAGGACGGACAGTGCAACTCAGCCAGTCTTTCTGGCCATGTCCCCCTGCAGCCTGGACTCTGAGCCCCACGAGGGCAGAGTCCGGGGCTCAATAAGCCCTTGAGCCTCCTGGAGAGGCCACGGGAGGGTGGCAGCTCAGGCTTCTGCCCCACGCCGCCTTCTGTTCGCCTGGATGGAGGCTCAGCCTTTACTGTGAGGCCCCTGAGTCCTGTCTGCACAGCCCTGGCCGCCCTGGCCATCGGCCCCAGCCTGGCTTTCCCTGCCGCAGGAACCCGCACGGCCATCGCCAAGCAGGCACGCGTGAGTCCGCGTGGACATCTGTGGCACCACAGGGACACGCAGGCCCTGTGCTCAGGAGCCGGGCCTCCCTCCCCAGCCTCAGGGCGCAGGGAGGGAAGAGCCACCTGGAACGAGGCCACCTGACGGCAACCATGAGGAGCCCGCAAGGGGGGCGCACACAGTGGCCGCAGGGCTACTGAGCAGGCCGGCAACCGCTGGGGAGCCCGGGCCATCGGGAAGACCTGGCTGGAGGACGCCAGGGTCTGTGGGGCAGAGAAAGAGGAGGCGGCCGCAAGGTACAGCTGCAGCGCAGGGCAGCGGAGGGGTGGCTGCGCCCCAGGGCAGGGGAAGGAGCTGCAGGAAGCCCGGCCGACCGGCAGGTCTTACCAGAGCGGATGCCACAGAGCAGAGGGCTTCGCAGGCGGGATCGTGGGCAGGGCCCCTACGCAAACGCAGCTGGGGAGGCCAAGCGGGGAGGCTTAAAACCAAGGCAGCCAGGGGGACTCTGGGAAGGCACTTACGGCCGGAATCACCCAGCCAATGAGCCTGTGAGACTCCATGGGTGGAGTCAGCCAGCCAATGACCTTGCAAGACTCCACAGGGTGGAATCACCCAGCCAATGACCTTGCAAGACTCCACAGGGTGGAATCACCCAGCCAATGACCTTGCAAGACTCCACTGATAGAATTATCCAGCCAATGACCTTGTAAGACTCCAGGGGTAGAATTATCCAGCCAATGATCTTACAAGACTCCACGGGGTAGAATTACCCAGCGAATGACCCTGCAAGACTCCACGGGGTAGAATTATCCAGCCAATGATCCTGAAAGACTCCAAGAGTTAGAATTATCCAGCCAATGATCTTGTAAGACTCCATGGGTTAGAATCGGCAAGCCAATAACCTTGCAAGACTCCCCAGGAAGTGGGAACGGCACGGAGTCTGATAGAACAGAAGAAACCAGCGCAGAGCCCGAGGCCAAGCTCTGGGGAGGTGGGGAGCCCGGAGCGGAGCCACTACTGCCACCTCCTTGCTTCTAAGCACTGGAAAGGTCGCAAGAGGGACAAATCCTGTAAATCCAGCCCCAGGCAGGCAGGCCCCTTCCAGGGCTGGTGGGTGGCTGCTGTGTCCGCCAGCCCGCTGTGGGCAGAGCCCTCCCACTCCAGGTGACAGGTGCTGAGGGCCAAGGAGAAGCCCTGGAGGCACTTCAGCTGGGGGTGACAGAGACCACTAGGGGCCTGCGGAGCACAGAGAGGCCCAGACAGCAGCAGTCAGAGCTCCCAGCTGCCTACGACAGAGACCAGCTGGGCTGGGAAAGGTGGCCTGAAAAATGGGTGGAAACCAAAGGAAGCCAGAGGCCACGAGGCCCAGGCCTGGGACTGACCCAGGGGCAGTTAGGGCACCCAGGACCTATGCCTGAGGTGGCTCTCACCTGTCACCTGCTAGTCACATTACTTACCTCAGGTTTCGGGACCAGGGTAGACTGCTGGGGAGGAGCATGTGGGCTGTGGGTGCTGATCTCAGCTTCTGCTGCACAGGCAGCATGAGGTGCACCCCGATGGGGTCCCAAATGTAGGGCAGGGGTCAGAGACTCCACATCCAAAATAGTTTTAAAAAATATCCACTGGCCATGGACAGTGGCGCACACCTATAACCCCAGCCACTCAGGAGGCGGAGGCAGGAGGATCTCAAGTTTGAGACCAGAGGCAGTCTGTGTAACTTAGCAAGACCCTGTCTCAAAAAGTAAAAAAAAAAAAAATGGGCTAGGGGTACAGCTCAATGGTCCAGCACTTGCAAAGCATGCAAGCACGAGGCCCTGGGTTCAAACCCCAGTACAAAAAAAAAAAAAAAATCCATTAAGCAGTGTCTCTCAGCAGGCACAATGACCCTGGATGGCCTCTCCACTGCTATGGGCACCCAGTACCCACAAGCCCAGCTCCAAAGTCTGATAATATCCAGGCCTGAGCTGGATACTAACGCCACCTCTCAAGCTGCTCAATGGGTGCAGAACTTCAGATGTGCAGGATGCAAAGCCCTGGGGGCCATCGCAACCATGGGCATATACTGCACACTGTGGAATGATACACTTAAGAGGGTAATTTTCTGTGTGTATTTTATGACGATAAAAACACTAATGCTCTCTCCACCTATCAAAGTTTTAAAATCTCATTGTCACAGCAGCTGATAAACCAGCAGGGACACACCACGTTTGTACTGACGGCTGCCCAGGCTCCCACTGTGACTTAGCCACTCCACTAAGTGAACCAGTAAGTATAACCCTCTCAGCGGCATTGGATTTAGGAAAAAGAGGCATTACACAGGGAAGGACTGGCAGGGAGGAGTAGCAGGCAGTGAGGTAAATATGTGTCACCTTCCTAGATTTGTCCCTCCAGGCTGGACAATACCCCCAGCAGCACCACCTCCGCCCCAGGTCACTGATCCACACCCCCTCCCATCCTGGTTCCTGCTGGGGGCTGTCCCCCCACCATCCTTCCTGGCCCCAATCTCCTGCCTATATGCTGGCCATCATGAGGGGGCCGTGGGGCTACACCTTCCCTCCTCCAGGCCCAGGCCAAGACAACATCAGAGAGAACGATGTAGGGCCCCAGACGAAAAGATAAGGTTCAGCGCCCAGCTCTGGAAACCCCCACAAATCCCAGGCACACAGGCCTTTCCTGCCCTGGCATCATGAGGGGTTCCCCTTACCCTGGTGGGTCACGGTGACCGTTCATACCCCACAGCCCAGTACCTGTCTCTGGTCTCTAAATTCCTGCAACACTCTGAGGCGAGAGGCACTCATTTTTGACACTGCCTTATCTTATTAACTCATCTGTTACAAATACACATACTTGAAACAAGATGGAAATCATAAACACAGATGTTATCACTTTGTCTATCTCCCCCACCTTGGCTTAGAAAAAAGAAATACTTAATACTCATGAAGGAGTGATTGGCTAAAAAAAATTAAAAACTGAAATAGAGATGAAGAGTGCATTTTGTATAATTTTTTAGGTCCTCCCTAGGGATCCCCCACATGTCTGTCAGCTTGTCATGGTGTGGGGGACTGTGTGCTGCTGTGTTCCTCAAAGCTATGCCACCAGTATTTTAGATACCACCAGGGCCACCCATAGTGGATAGGTTTCAGCTGAGCTTCCAGATTCAGACAGACTAGGGAGAAGGACCCAGGAGCCCACTCCCGAAACAATTAGCCCCTGAAAACCCTATAAATAGCAGAGAAGTACTGTCAAATACAGTGACGGAAAATGAGCCCCCCAGACTGGAGGGCATTCAAGAATCAACCGGGGAAGAGTTGCCACTTCAAAGTAGAGTCAACCTTACCGATGTGAATGGAATGAAGCCTCTGGGACTTCCTTTTGCACATGTGGCATGACTCAAAATGAGAAGAAACACAGTGGCTGCAACAATGGGTTCAAAAATAAAACAACTGTGTGGCACAGTGCTGGGTAGTGTTTCATTCTGTTGTACATAGGGTCACTATGAGTAGGACTTGACTCGAGGGCACCTAACAACAACAACCCTAAGGGATGGAAGAGCTCAGTAATAGAGCACTTGCCTGGCATGAGTGAGGCCCTGGGTTCCACCCCCAGCACCAGGGTGGAGCAGGGAAGACTCCTCTCTGGGTGGTAGAGCAATAATTCTTCTTGTTTTTGGTTTTGTACAAATAAAGATGTGTGTAATGTTATAAAACTGTGCCACCTGTGTGACACTGATACTGCCTGATGTGATTAATTAGCCTCTTCTGTCTAGGTGAACTTTAAACAATACTAGAAATTACACAGGAAGCATTCTTACTCTCGCTCCTGCGTGTGTGTGTGTGTGTGTGTGTGTAAGTGTGCACATGCGCTTGCTTTTGACCATCTCTAACACCTCGGAAGTGTGCAACAGATATTGTTTACTTGGCTGATTAACTTAAAGGATGAACAACAGGACAAGTACAGATGAGGACGGGATTCTGTGCAGTAAAATCCTCCTGCTGCTCTCAGATGCTCTCTAACAATGGGTAAGATGTCTATGCAGAGAAAGGGCTAGGATTTAGCTCAGTTGGTAGAGCACTGCTCTGCAGTCTCTGAGGTCCCAGGTTCCATTCCCAGCACCGCAAAAATGGGAGAAGGACCTGGCAATCCACTCTTGAGGCAATCCTGAAACAGTCAGCCATTGGAAACCCTATGAGGGTCTCTATGAGTCGGATGGGACTCGATGGCACCTAACAGCGACATAAGGAGAAAAACAGATTTTGCTTACGAGGATTATTTTTTCTAATGTATGAAAAGTAGAGGCTGAAGTCTGGCTTGTAATTCCCTGGGGGCATCTCAGGGATGAGCCTAAGAGAGCTAAATGACCAGAGCCAAGTGTCTGAACCTGCTTCCTCACTGAGCTGGGGACCTGAAAGTCCTGCCCAAAAGCTGCAAGGGAAGACTACTCCACGGACAGGCAGCAGGCTGGGTGTGGGTGGCCAGACTGAAAGGGTCCCTGAAAGAAAACACACCTCGCAGCTCCAGAGCTGGTGGCTCCAAGAAGATGTGTCTGTCAGCTATGGAAGACAGGTGGCAAAGATAAACAGGCCTGAAAACCCCTCTGCTGACCAGCCAGCCAGGAGGGAGAGGATCAGCCAGGGGCTGGGGAGGCTTTGGTGCCCCAACAGGCGGAATGGAAGAGGTGGGAAGAAGGGGTGGCAGGGGGCCCGCAGGGCTGCACCTTCCCTCCTCCAGGCCCAGGCCAAGACAATGTCAGAGAGAATGATGTAGGGCCCCAGACAAAAAGATAAGGTTCAGCGCCCAGCTCTGGAAACCCCCACAAATCCCAGGCACACAGGCCTTTCCTGCCCTGGCTTCTGTTCTTTCAGGAGCTACCTATAGAAATTCCAGATCGCACGTTCCCTAAAGGCTCAGACCTGTGCAGGAGGCTCGTGGGAACGTGTGAATAAAGGCAATGGAATCTTACCCCTTAACCTCATCTCATTCTTTCCCTGCCTTTCCACTTTCTTTGTTCTAATTTCATCCCATCTTCCTGCCCCTTACCCAAGCTGGACCCAATGGGGACCTAACAGAAATAGAAACAAATCCACTTCTAACAGAAGTCAGCAAGGGCAGGTGGAAGAACTCAAGGAGGAAGAGCCAATGGGAGCAGCTCCCTGGACCCAGGAAATGGGGATAAGGGAGAGATGGGAGCAGTTGCTCAAAGCACCCAGCGATACCACAGCTCCCAAGGGCTGGGGGCCCAGGACTGCACAGCCGAGCTCACAGCCCAGCTCTGCGTCCCACTGGCTGCTCAGCCTTGAGGCAGTTCCAAAATTCCTCTCTGCCTCAGTTTTCAAATTTGTAAAACAGAAGGGGAAAAGGAGTGTTTATAATTTGGGGGAACATCAAAAGATTCAGTACTTATGATGCTGCCTGGCACTCAACATTTCATCTCTTCTTCCTTCCTTTGCTAAAAATGTTTTTCTCAAATAAATACCACTTTTGTTCCAGAATAAGTTTTTCAGTGCAAAAGAAAAAAAAAAAAACACCAAAGTTTCCATGGATTTACCATAAACCATGGGGTAGTGAACGATTTCCCAGGAAGAGTAGGATTTTTAATTCATGATTTGCCCTCATATATTTACGCGCTCTTCTTACACTGGCCTTGTGAAGAATGACAAGGTCTTGTGAAAGACGACATGGAGGCCGCCTGCCCTCTGTGGTCCATGCGGGACCCGCAGACCACAGAGTTCTGCTGAATTAACCTACGTGAAATTGCACTGATGAGACTGTGTTTTCTAGGTACTCATCTTTAATGCTTCCCCTCCCCTCTTGTTATGAAAAGGTGATTATGAAGCCCTCTAGTTTATTGGGGGCACAGAGTGCAGCGTGAGTACAGGTGAGGAGCATGGTGGTTTCTGGATCCATCTCATAGTATGCAATGGAGCTTGTGAAATATGCTGGGGCCAAGAGGCCTGAGATGTACCAGGGAGAGATTGTCCTAAGTCCTGTTGTTGTTGTTGTTGTTGTTGCCATCGAGTCGGTGTCCCACTCATAGCGGCCCTATGTACAGCAGACGAAACACTATTGTCAGTGCTTCTCTGCTATTCATAGGGTTTGCAATGGTGGATTGATTTTTGGGAGTGGGTTGCTGGGTCCTTCTCCCAAGCCTACAGCACCTGGTGTTCCCAGGCAGTCTCCCATCCAAGTACTAGCCAGGCCCAACCCTGCTTAGCTTCCTAGATCTGACAGGATCGGATGCCACAGTGGTACAGCTGCAAGCATCCCAGGTCCTACATGAGTGTTCCTCAAAGTATGCCCTGAGTCACACAGTCTCCTCTCTCAGTCAACACTGAATCATTAGTTCTAGAACGTAGTCTTCCTGCAGAACTGACCTTATACCCTTTCACCAACATCTTCCTACTCTGCACGGGCCCCCTATGCCCCAACAACATTCTATTTCTATAGGAATTTTTTTTGTTCTTCTTACATGCTGTCAAGTAGGGTCCAACTCATAACTACCCTCATAGGGTTTTCAATGGCCGATTGTTTGGGGGATTGCTTTGGGAGTGGACTGCCACATCCTTCTCCCATTTTTTGCAGCACTGGGGATCGAACCCAGGTCCTTCAAGAGTGCGGAGCAGCCCTCTACTGAGCTAAACCCCAGTGAAAACTTTTTTAGATTCCACATACAAGCAAGATCATACAGTACTTGTCTTTCTGTGCCTGGATTATTTCACTAGCATACGGTTCTGTAGATTCATCTATGCTATCAGAAACGACAGGATTTCCTTCTTTTTGAAGGCTAAACAGTATTCCACCATACCACATTTTCTTTATCCATTCATCCATCCTTAGACACACAGGTTGTTTCTGTACCAGTCTATTGTGACTATTGTACAGCATATTAACAATTCTGGACTGTACACTTAAACTATCCCAAGAGAGACCTTCAGTGTTCCTACTATACACACGCACGTGTGCACTCACAAATAATAACTGTGTGGGGTGATGGCTATGTTAACTACTTTGATTGTGGCAATTATTTTACAATGATACCAAACATCACATTGTATACTTTCAATACATATATGTTTTTCAACTGTGCCTCAAAAGAACTGGAGAAAAAATAAAATCTATCAATAAACTAACCAATCAATAAAGACTGAATCACTGGTTCCTCTTCTGTGCTTAGGAATTTTATCACAAAAGCAACCTGCCAAATCATCTCCATTTTCTAGGTATTCAGTGCCATTTTCATCCATGAATAATTGAACATCTACCATTCTCTTGGGAAATAAATAGGGAGTAAAAGAGATTAGAATCAGGCTTGATTTTTGTCCTCAAGCATAAAAATTTTAACGCATACATTTTAACATAGAAGATGGTACAGGATATTTCAATTTGGAATTCAAGTCATGACCTAATATATTTACGTAAAATACAAATGTGGACCAACACAACTACCACAGCACCAGGGCCTATAGGATGGGGCCATACATTTTCCAAGAGATCGCACAAGGCAAGGCTCAGTTCCCCCTTCTCCAGTCCTTTCCTGTGGGTGATGCGAACCAAGTATGGCTACCCTCACTGCTAGGAGACAGACATGGGATACCATGGTACTTGGCTTAAAAAATTAAATTCCTAGGACGAACATGGAGCCTTTTACTTAAGCCCATGACCTCCCTGCCAAAAACCGAAAACTTGGTCACGATATAAGGCATTCCCCTTTTGGGTTATCCTTTTCAATCTCTTAGACTAGAAGGTGGTGCCCTGAGGGTCCCTGAGAGACAGAAACAGGTCTTAAGTCTGTAAATATACCAGAGACCCAGAGGCCAGACGTACAGAGCATCCTCCCTTCTAATTTAACTTGATTTGAGCGTGGACAAGATTTCAACAGTCACTCAATCAAAGCAAATCAGTTCTGCCATCTGGGGTTCACTTCCTTATTAGAAATTAATGCACGGGAATGAGGGACCAGACAGGATGGCGTCTCCTTCAACTCGAATAGCTCAGTTTCTTCCCCTTTTTACCCAGAGCCTAAATCTCCATAGCGCTTTTTCCAAGATTTTAGCGCCGATGGAAAAGGTCAATGTGGCAGTTCCAAAGAATTCCGCCCTCTATTTATTTATCTACCTAAGGGACATAGCTTGGCTCTTTGACTGCACTGGAATATCTGAATCATACTACTCGGACTAAGAGCCATCCAGAAGTTGAGAAAGAAAAGAAAACATGCATTTAAGCTAAAACCAATCCAACTTGAAGGAGGCATTAATCAACTCCAATTTTAGTAAGGTTTGAAACAAAAGGCAACACTTAAAACAGATGAAAATCCTAAATGCAACGGACACTTTTCACTTGGACTGTAGTCCAGTCGGGGTCTCAGGGATCAGCCAGCAGTTCTGATTCCCTCAGCACACAGGACTCTTAATTCAGTGCCATGTAAGACAAAGGCTTTTGGAAGCACACCCCACAGATTTAAAGGGGGCGTGAGACACTGCCCTCTAAGGACAAAGCCATAGATGGCAGGGCCCAAACATGCCAGAGTAGCTCCTGTTGTCCTCCTCTGGAACTTTCATCCTTTGTCTGGGCAGTAAAATCTTTATTTCAGTTATGACTCTCCTTCCTCCACCCACCCCCCACCCCCGCACACACACACAATCAGGTTACAGATGGTAGAGTGATAAACGTTAATGTCAAGACAACTCCCAGATAGTGTTGTTGTTGTTGTTGTTGCTGTTGTTGTTGTTAGGTGCCGTGGAGTCGGTATCTGACTCATAGCCCTCATAGGGTTTTCAATGGCTGACTGTTTCGAGATTGCCTTGGGAGTGGATTGCCAGGCCCTTCTCCCATTTTTGCGGTGCTGGGAATTGAACTCGGGTCCTCAGAGACTGCAGCGCAGCACTCTACCAACTGAGCTAAATCCCAGCCCCCCAGATAGTGTTAGGGGTTAGGAAAATAAGACACCAAGGTGCATTCCCTTGCTAAAATGCAAAGCTGTTTAGGCAAATGAGCCTTGGATATAGCACGGTCCCCCATACTTGAAGTTTGAACTCTTGCTATCCTCCATGGATTGCTGCAGAGAAACTATTTTTGTGGGAACCATAAACTAAAAGTGTAGGCTTCTGCTGTTTAAAGCAGAAGAGAAGGCCCACGATTTACAAATGAGAGAGAAAAGGCAGGCGCATCTCAAGGGTGAAAACAAGAACTGAAGGAAAGAGCTGCACGCGATTCAATCCCAAAGCACAAACAGCCCAGGACGCGGTTTCCCAGGCTGGCGATTGCACAGAAAGCGTGCTGGTGCTGCAGTGGGAAGGATCTGAAGTAGGGCACGGCTGAATGTCATAAACTAAAAGACACGTCCCTTTGGTTGAAGGCAGCAACCGTCCGATCTGGTTTGCATGTGTCCCTCTCATCCATCCAGGACCACAAGAGCCCATGAAAACATAAAAGAATGTCCAGGATCCCAGGGGCATGACCTTCACTGTTATGCCATGATAGTTTATAAGTCCAATTGCTCATAAGAATTTATTTGAAGATTCAGAGAAAGAAAAACTATTCTTAAAAGAGCGATTCCAAGGGAACCTAGCTTTCCCAGGGTTCACCCTGCCTCTCCTGCCTACAATACCAGATTTCAAGGTCAACCTCGAGCACAGATCCAGCTGACATTCCTATCTCCTTCTGCAGATTCCAGGGCCGGGCTGCGGTAACCGTGTTGAGAGCTGCCTCTCAAGTACCGTGTTTTTTCCTGCCTGGCCTCCTCTGCATGTGGCTTCTCCCCTGCTGAGAGCCCCAGGAGAAATGGCTGGCAGCGTTTCCCAGGCCACCCAGGTGTGACCCGTAAAGGCTAGCTCCTCCATCCCCAGCCACCAGGCTGGCGGGGTGCACTGCAGCCCGCCTCATGGGCACTTCCCCGAGTGGGAAAGAGGTTTTAGCTTTCCTGATGACAGCTAAGGGCTGGGATTTAGCTCAGCTGGTAGAGTGCCACTCTGCAGTCTCTGAGGTCCCGAGTTCGATTCCCAGCACCGCAAAAATGGGAGAAGGACACGGTGATCCACTCCCAAGGCAATCCCAAAACAATCTGCCATTGAAAACCCTATGAGGGTCACTATGAGTCGGATACCGACTCGACAGCACCTAACAACAACAACAGCTGACAGCTCAAGTTTGTTCAATGATCCTTTCATTTTCAACAGCACTTCTCAGTTGTACAGTGCTTTCAAGCATGACCATAGTGAAATGACATGTTGTTGTTGTCATTGTTGTTTTTAGGTGCCACTGAGTCAGGTCCAACTCACAGCGACCCTACGTACAACAGAACGAAACACTCCTCGACACTGCCATGCTTGGCACTATGCCAGTGCTTTGTGCTCTTCAGAGGGTTTTCAATGGATGAACGTTTCAGGACTTGGCTGCCTGGTCCTTCTCCCAAGCCCACACCACCCTGAGTTTCCAGGTGGTCTCCTATCCAAGAACTAACCGGACACAACCCTGCTTAGCTTCCGAGATCAGATGGGATCGGACGCCATGGTGGTTTGGCAGTAGATGTGAAATGATACACCTTTCCTAAATGCACAGGAGGACGGTCACCCCGTGACTTCCAGATGATCCCCATAGGAACAGTGCTGCACAGCCCCACACCCCCTATCATGGAAGTGGGGTACAGAATTCAGCTGAAGTCCCAGATTCTAGAAATGTGCAGAGCCCAAATCTATGTTATATAACTTCAACTTTCACAGCTGAGGCCAAGGCTGCCCTTAGCGAGTCAAAGCAAATGATTAAATTTTGACTTAACTACCCTTGGCATGCCCTCTGCCTTTGTTATGGTTTCCATCTCAAATGTCCCCCAGAGGTCATGTTGGAATGTTTAGTACCCAGCTGCTGACACAGTCCTGAGAGGCTAAGGAGAATCAGGAAGCAGGATCTAGCTTTGTGGAAGTAGGTCAGTGGGGGGCGGGCCTTTGGAGGTTTCTACTCTGACCTGCAGTTCCAGGCTCTCTCTGTGGTCCTGATCACCAAGTTGAGATGTTCTCTGCCTGGGGCCCTGCCACCATTATGGACTGTGATCCTCCAAGTGTGAGCCCCCAATAAACCCTTCCTCCAGTAAGTTCGTCAGTTTCCCTGCCACAGCAATGAACCAGCTGATTGATACAGACTTTACTATCTCTAAAACTCTGAGAAAAAAACACTGAAGGGAAGAAAGGGTTGCTGCAAACATGGTGGGATTTTTTTCAACATTTTAATTTGCACCTGGAGCCTGAAGAAGCTGCCCAATCGCTCTGAACCACAGAAGTCCCCTGGATAGATTTAGGGTAGACCCTATCTCAGGAGGTTCTTGGTGTTTATTTAGCATGGGGCATGGAGCCCAGCAAGCAGCTGACATACAACATGTGGCGTCTAGCCGGGCGTGGTGGCGCACACCTGTAATACCAGCGCCTCGGGAGGCAGAAGCAGGAGGATCGCAAGTTCGAGACCAGAGGCAGTCTGCGTAACTTAGCGAGACCCTGTCTCAAAAAGAAAAAAAAAAATGGGCTGAGGGTACAGCTCAGTGGTCCAGCACTTGCAGAGCATGCAGGCATGAGGCCTTGGGTTCAACCCTAGTACCGCAAAAAAAAAAAAAAAAGTGGCATCTGCTAACAATGTTGGGGAAGACAAAACAAATGATGGGTTCATAAAACTAGACAGAATTTGACATCAATTGGTATCAATCCATACTTACAGTGCACATTCGTACCAATGAACATTATCTGAACAGTACTGTCCTTCCCATTCCACCCCAACAGGAAAAGATTCATAGCCCTTAGCCATAGGATTTCATTACTTAGTAAGTGTGTTAGTCACTTTCCATGACTGTGATAAAATACCTGAGCAAGTCAACTTAAAGGAGGAAAGATGTACCTTGGCCCACGGTTTCAGAGGTTTCCGTCTATGGTCAGCTGTCCACGGAGAGGCAGAAAATCATGGCGGTGGCAGCATGTGGTAGAACAAAGCTGTTGATCTCACGGCAGCTGGGGAGCAGAGACAGGAAGAGGCAGGGGCCAAGGATAAGGCAGACCCTTCAGATGCTCACTTCCAGTGACCTACTTCCACCAGCCAGGCCTTACCTCCTAATGGCCTGATCAGCTATCAACGCATCAAGAGACGAATCCATTGATGAAGTTAGCTGTCTCAGGGTCCCATCACCTCTCAACACATCACTAGCAAGGGACCAAGCTTTTAACACATGAGCTTTTGAGGCCATTGTATGTCCAAAATGTAATAGATCCACTTTTACAACTCCGTAAGACAGCAGACATAGTGGGGCATGTCGATAATCCCAGAGCTCGGGAGGCAGAGGCAGGAGGGTTGCAAATCTGAGGCCAGTCTAGGTTCCATAGAGAGATCCCGCCTCATAAATAGAAACAAGCAAAAATACACAGGAGCATTAACAGCTCCTGTACCAAAAAAGGAAGGTACAACCAGAGCACAATTGAGCCCCCACAGAACTGAGACGTTAGGTGGCAACTCTTCTGCCACAGCAGGATTTTCTGCAGAGACCCCATGCACAGCAAGCATCTTGCAAGATGCATTGAAGCTGCATGCTGATTTCCTTTCTTTACTAGATTCCTCTTTCCCAGGAACACCCCTATCTGTTCCAGCCAGATGTGTTTGTTCAGAGGCAGAGGGGAATCGAAATGAGGTCAGACAGCTCACCTGCCCCAGTGGCCTCTCCAGACAGAGGCTCCCCACCCGCTCTCACAACTGCCCACTAACCACTCTTGCTGGGGTCACTGCTTGGAGTTTGGGGACCTGTCCCTCAAAAGCCCAGGACCTCTGCTGCCTGGATGGCTTCTCTGCCCACACCCAATTCTGCACCTCTCCAGTGTGACACACTCAGGTGCTTAAGGGGACCAATGTACTGCGGTGTGAGGAGCACCTAGGAAGCACAGGCCACCAACAGATTATCTCAACCGCATGAAGGCTACCACCATTAACTTCACTCAGTGAACGAAGCCATACTCTGGTGACTCTGACTTACGCTCACCAGTGCTCTGCTGTCCTTCAAGCTGCAGTCCCTGACAGCTGCTCAGCCCCTCCTACCTTTCACTCCCCAGTGCTGATTCCTATCTGTAACCCCACCCCAAGTGCTGAGCACTTCCCCCACAGCCCACAGTCCTGGCAAAGCAGAGAGATGTTTCTGTAGAATGCTCGAGTCCCTAATGAGGGCTGCCGCTGCTGCCCCCAGTCCTGAGTCCAGCCCAGGGTTTCCGGGACTCACTTAAGAAACTCCCTAGGGGTACTGCTCATGCCATTGTCCCACGGGGATTTGCTTGATTCCCACATCCTTCATCTCTTTCCTGGTTGACAGTCCAGGCAGCTCCATGCCATCAATGAACCATCTGCCTTGCATTTCTATTGTGAAGTTTTCTAAACATCTCATTAGCATCTCTGCCAGGATAGCACATTATGGGCTGTGCGTTAGTTTTGTGTAGCTGTGACTTATTTTAGCTCATGGTGTCAGAGGGTACAGTCTGTAGTCCTCGGGTCCTCTGATTCTTGGCCCATGATAAGACAGAACATAATGATGGTGGATTTCTGTGGAAGAGGAGGCAGTTCACTTCATGGCAGACAGGAAGCAGAAAGAACAAGGAAGGGACTAAGGGACTACGTATGACCTTCAAAGGCACAGCCATACTGGACCTTCTTCCTCCAACTAAGCCCCACCTCCTAAGGTTTCCAGAACCTCCCAAAATAGCACCACCAGCAAGAGACCCAGGGTTCAACACTGTGGGAGCCACTTCATATCCACACCACAACATTCCGCTCCTGAAGGCTCATGGCCATGTCATAATACTAAATACACTTAGTGCATCTCCAGGAGTCCCCAAAGTCTTAACAGTCCCCACACTGTTCAAAAGGCCAAGTTCAAAGGCTACAATGAGGATAAAATCAAACTCTTAGTGAAGAGCCCCTGTAAAAGCAAAAGCAAATTCCATACGTTTTAGGACACAATGGCACAGAGTAGACATTCCTATTCCAAAAGGAAAGAAGAGGAGAATAGAAGGGAAAATCAGACCAAACAAGAGCAAAACCCAGAAGGGTAAACCTTGTAGGCCCATGTCCCCACCCACAGCACGTGTTATCAGGAGATGAGCTCCAATGGGTTTGGGCAGCCCCATCCCATGGCCTTGCCATTTGCAGCCCACGTGGCCTCTCTCCTGGGCTGGCTCTATTCGTTTCCTACGACTTTTCCTGGC
The DNA here is from genome assembly GCA_007922755.1 of Pedetes capensis. NCBI lineage: Eukaryota > Metazoa > Chordata > Mammalia > Rodentia > Pedetidae > Pedetes > Pedetes capensis. Next base: position 40,414 of record VMDO01007808.1, read on the forward strand.
ACACGTTCCACATTCCTGGCACATCCAACCTCCTGGGGTCTCCACGGCAACTTAGGTCCCGCCCTCATAGCTTCACACATTGCCCTATCAGGGGCAGCCTGCAGGGACACTGACCCTGCTGCACATGTCCTGGCCTCCTGGGCCTTCCTCTGAAATCTAGGTGGAAGCCTCCATGACCCCATAGCTCTTGCACTCTGCACGCTTGAGAAACCAGCACCATGTGGATGACACCAAGGTCTTCAGCCACATGAGCAGTAGCCATGCCCACCTGACCATGACTGCAGAGACCTCTGAGCACCTGCAGGGCTGAGCATATGCACCCTGCCCTGTCACTCTGGCCCCAAGAAAGCCAGGCTCTGCACACAGAGGAGAGAGAGCAAAGTTACCACAACCATGTTTTTCCAAGAAATGCTGTGAAGGGAGTTTTGAACCAGGTTTTAAAAACCTAAGGCTACCTAATATCTGTACAGTATTTTGAATACAGGAAGAAATTCTATATTGTTTTAAATAATGTCCTTTCCATTGGGGTAAGGCCTTATCTGGTATAGGAGCAAATGCAGAGACCCACAGGAAAAAAGGCAGAGCCTGAGAGGGCAGCTGTCTTTCAAAGAAACAAATATCTTTTCATTGGAGGGGTTGTTCAGACATCAAAACGTCCTTTAGATTCTGTCTAAGGACATCCCAACCTGACTTTACATTCCTTTATCCGATTTTAACAACACTCTTCGCTGTTACCAGACAACAGTAACCCATTATTAGCCCAGATGTGAATGGACTACAGATCATTACATAACAGATCCTGATGGTGCCTCGTTTCTACAAAGACTCCTTTCCCTTGAAATCAGCATTACAAACATGCTCAAGTATATTTTGATCAGGTTATTGTCATTCCAACTGAATCCATATGTCAAATCAAGACTAGAAAGAGCTAAGAGGGAAAAAAAAAAGAACAAAAGCAAGGAAAAAGGAACATCTGCCTATCAGATCATCTCCAGTGTCAAGCCATCCCCCAGTGACTCTCCACTCTTCTTTCCATCACCCCATCTTCTCAGAAAGAGCCCTGGCATCAAAGCTGTGCCTTCTGTCTTCCAGATACCTTTCATCAGCCACGCTCTGGCCAGGGCTTCCATATTGGGAGGGCAGGTCCAGAATTTAAAGGGCGAGGTTCAAAGGAATGGGAAGCAGGAGCTCAGCAATGGTCGAGTCTCAGGATTTGAAGGACGGATCTTAGAAGCGCAGGCCCCCAGTGTTTCCATATTTTTGGGCCCAGATCGCCAGGGACTTGGGAATGGCACCCTCCTTATGCTGAGCTGCTTCCTATTAGAGACTTTGCCACTGGACAGCACACGAGAGACTATTTCCATCCCTCAGACAGAACCCAGAAACAACCCGCACAGTAGTGAAGTTCAGCCTGCAGCAGCAGCCCATTTTCCTCGATATTCTTGGAGTGAAGAGGGGCGGCTGAGCCCACATTTCCTTCTGTTCAGGCCATTTTCAGAGTTAACCATTTAATCCGATCTCCATTACTATCTTCCTCCGGCATAGTAACGCTTCTTTCCCAACCAAAACTTACCCAACAGAAATATTACAGGGGGATTTTTCCAAAAATAAATGTATGCCAAATTAAACACAAAAACATAACCTTCATTTAACCAGTTTAATACATTACAAAGTGACTAGATTTTCTAAAGCACATACGGCAAAATCTCCCACCCATTGACTGACAGTAGCTCTTGAACCCTAAAGCTTCATAGGGGCATTCTGTCTCAAAACTGAGTCTTCCAGAAGAAGTCCTCGGAGTTGAGGGGAGTACAGACAAGAGAGGAGAGTGTGTGGTATCAGAGTATATTATATATGTGTATCAAATTATATTATCATCAGGGTATATTATATATTATTATATGTGTGTATGAAAATGTCATGATGAAATGCATTATTTTGTATAATTAATACATATGCTAATAAACAAAGGGCCTGCAGCTATAGCTCCCTGGCATCCAATCCCATGCGATCTCAGAAGCTAAGCACAGTCAGGCCCCGTTAGGCCTTGGATGGGAGACCACCTGGGAACACCAAGTGCTGTAGGCTTGGGAGAAGGACCTGATAACCCACTCCCCCCCAAAAAAAACAATCAACTATTGAAAACCCTCAGGCCTGGGATTTAGCTCAGTTGGTAGAGCACTGCTCTGCAGTCTCTGAGGTCCCGAGTTCAATTCCCAGCACCGCAAAAATGGGAGAAGGACGTGGCAATGTACTCCCAAGGCAATCCTGAAACAATCAGCCATTGAAAACCCCTGTAAGGGTCGCTATGAGTCAGACATGACTCGACAGCACCTAACAACAATTGAAAACTCTATGAATGGTAGAGAAGCACTAACGATAATGCTAGGTATAGCACAGTGTCATGTAGTGTTTCATCCGTTGTACATAGGGTTGCTATGAGTCGGACCCAATTCAATAGTGCCTACCACCACCAACAACAATAAAAAAAGGCCCTCATGTATCTGTCAGCTTGTCATTCTGTTGGGGTTTGTGTGTTGCTGTGAGCTTGAAAGCTATGCCACCAATATTTCACATACCACCAGGGCCACCTATGGTGGACAAGTTTGAGTTGAGCTTCCAGACTCAGACAGACAAGGGAGAAGGACCCGGCAACCCACTCCAGAAACAATTAGCCATTGAAAATTCTGTGAATAACAGAGAAGCACTGTCAAATACAGTAACGGAAAATGAGCCCCCCAGAATGGACAGCATTCAAGAAACAACTGGGGGAGAGCTGCTTCCTCAAAATAGAATCGACCTTAATGATGGGAATGGAGCCGAGCCCCTGGGACCACCTTTTGCTGATATGACATGATTCAAAATGAGAAAAAAACATAGTGGCTTCAACATTAGGCTCAAACATTAAAAGATCATGTACGTGACAGTGTTGGGTAGTGGTGTTTCGTTCTGTTGTACATAGGGTTATCATGAGTCAGATATGACTCAACAGAACCTAACAACAACAAAATAGGAAAAGAAAAAGAGAAAAAAGAACGAGAGTCTTCCTCTTGAAATACTTGCCCACAAAATATAGTTTTCCTACGAACTCTCTGCAAGTAGAAATGTTTTCACATTTAAAAATCCAATCACAGACTGCATGTCACATAGAGATCAGAAGGGACAATCAGCCATGTACATTCAAGGGTACACAGAGCCGCAAACCATTCCGGCAGATTGTACTAAATGTGCCTATGAAAACATGGTACTTCCATGGCCAACTTCTGCTTCCGACCGCTGCCGCAACGAACCGCCACAGGCCGAATGGCTTAAGACAACGCAAATTTATTATGCTGCAGTGCTAGAGATGAGAAGTTTAAAGTGGGTCTGCAGCGCTGCATTCTTTCTGGATTTCCCTCGGGGAAATGTGTTGGTCCGTGGCCTCCTTCCAGCAGCAGCCTCTTCAAATAAGTCTCAATCAATTCCTCTCTCTCCCTGTCTCCCTCTCTCCCTCCTACCCTTTCCCCCCTGCCCCTCCCTCCCTCCCTCTCACTCTCTCCTTCTCTCCTCCTCCCTCCCTCCCTCCTTCCCACCCTCCCTCTCTCACCTCTACTTCTGTCATCACATCTCAGCTGCCTCCTGCCCTCCTGCCTCCCTCATGTGAGGACTCTGTGATGACACTGGGTCTGCTCAGACAATGAAGATCATCTCCCCATCTCAAAACGCCCAACTCAGTCACCCCCACCAAGGCCCTTTTTTCATATAAGGTGACACAGTGGCAGATTCCAGGGAATTAGGACATGGACTTCTTTGGGGCCCTTATTAACACATCCACTTTATAAACTCATTTCTCCACAGTGTGAGATTAAGAGTAATCTTCTGAAATACCAGAGATCACCAAGAAATCCATCACGTGCCCCCACCAGTTGAGCACCAGGAGGGACCCACTGGACGAGCCAAAAGGAATGTGAATTGTTTTCCTAAGCTACTGGAGACCACCTTTCCATACTCTTAACAAGACAATATGTCGCCATGTTTGCTGAAAGTAATGTGGTCTATTATCCCTTGAGGAATGTTGGCGGTAAGAAGTGAAGTCACAGAGAAAACTGACAAGACACATTTCAGTTCAGTTCCTTCTCAGTAGATTATTTCTCCAAAGAATCATAGGGCTTTTTTTTTATCATTTCTGACTCACTACTTCTACGGACAAATCTGACTTTGTACGGGAGTGAACAAAAAATTATTTTCAATAACGTACTCAAAAGGAATAAAACAGTATATGAAATGAACTGGTTAATTTTTATACTAATATCTGACTTGGAAATGCATCTAAACACCTAAAAATCAAAGGGAGAAGAAGAAAAGGTCCTGCTTGTGCTCACATTTCTGCAGAGGTATTAGCTTTCTTGATTTGCACATAAGGAAAACAGCCCTGAAATCCACTGTGGAATACAGCAAGCCCTCTGGGAATGGCTTAAGGTGGAGGAGGATGGAATGGATGGAATTAGCAGGGCTCTCCAGAAAGGAATACGTAAAAGGGCAGAGAGCCACTGGGTGCCTCTCCTGGGGTCCGGGCTATTTTTAATCTGAGGAGGAGGGAGCAAGCTGTGTGCGTTCATAAGCGTTTGGTTTGCTATTTAGGAATAGAAAAAGAGTTTCCTGCTGTAGTGGGAGCTCAGGTACCTGAGAAAGGGTTACATTGGTTTTGTGAGTAATAAAAAAAACTCAACCGAAATTCAGGAAAATCCTGCCGCAATAATACTGTCCTATTGTCTCTTTCAAATGTAAGATACCACGAGCTCTATTTTGTTTCCTTCACATGGCAGCTTAATCTCAACATGACTAAGTACTGGAAGAAAGTGATACCTACCACCAAAATGAGGCTACAGAAAAAGAACTTCCTGGGTAGAAAACTTCCCTCACCTCTTGCTATGGTTTGAATATGTTCCCCGTGGTTCACACACTGAAAGCTTAATCTCCAGCACAACCAGGTGGAGAAGGGGGACCTGTACGAGGCGACTAGAGCATGAGGACAGAGCCCTCGTGAGTGGATTCATGTCATCATCACAAGGTTGCGTTTGTTACAAACTCTCACCAAGTCAGCCCCTTGACCCTGGACTTGCTGGCCTCCAGAACAAAAAGCCAGACAGACTTCTCCTGCTAATAGCTGACCCCGTCTGTGGTGTTCTGTCATAATCACACCAAACGAGCTCAGATAGCCCTCGGGTATTTCCTGCAACAACGTGAACCAAAAGGCAAATTTCTGAGTCCCTAGTTTAATCTTTGGTCTGGGATTTAGCTCAGTTGGTAGAGCAGCTGTGCTGCAGTCTCTGAGGCCCCGAGTTCAATTCCCAGCACCGCAAAAATGGGAGAAGGACCTGGCAATCCACTCCTATGGCAATCCACTCCCATGGCAATCCCGAAACAGTCAGCCATTGAAAACCCTATGAGGGTCACTACGAGTCGGATACCGACTCGACGGCACCTAAAATGGGACAAGGACCTGGCAATCCACTCCCAAGGCAATCCCGAAACAGTCAGCCATTGAAGACCCTATGAGGGTCGCTATGAGTCGGATACCGACTCAACGGCACCTAACAACAACAAGTTTAATCTTTTGGGGGCTGGGATTTAGCTCAGTTGGTAGAGCTCTACTCTGCAGTCTCTGAGGTCCAGAGTTCAATTCCCAGCACGGCAAAAATATGGGCGAAGGATGTGGCAATCCATTCCCAAGGCAATCCCGAAACTGTCAGCCATAGAAAATCCTATGAAGGTCACCATGAGTCGGATGCAACTCAACAGCACCTAACAACAACAGCAGTTTAATATTTTGCCAAATAGTGGAACCCAAAGCTTAGGAGAATGATAAACCCTAGGTTAGGAACCTTGGAAACATCATGCACAATACCAATGCCCCGGTGTTTGCTTATTTGTTTGTTATTCTGTTCTGTCTCTCATGGCACAGAAGTTGAAGGTGATGAGCTGGGAAAAGCATTTGTGCCTGGGCCTTCTCGCCTCTCACAGGCGGCCAAGGCATATTTACACACTCACTGAAGGAAACTCAATACGGTCCAGACCTGCAGAAAGTTCGAGAAGCAAAGGAAAAACAGGGACTCGCTTCCCATCTCTCCTGACCAGGCACTGAGATCCACGAGTGGAGGACATGAACAGCGGGGACAAGGTCGGCCATCACTAACCCTCTGCACTGTACATGCATGACAAAGACCACACTGTGTGCACGGGACCAAGGACACCGACCCATGAAGGCAAACACGCCAGGCACGGACAGCAGCCACATCTCTGTAGGCGGCTAATCCCAAGCAACTCGGGGTTGGGAGAGGTACGCTCAGTTAGTACGTGTCTCCTCTCCACTTACGTTTATTTCCAGTGCTCTCTGACAGGCAGAAATGGCCAACGTAAGCATCACCTCGCTTCCACGTTTGAAGATGTTCTTCGGCGTGGTCCTCAGCTGGTGCCATTGGATACCAAATGAGTGGTACAGATACCAGTGACTTAACTCAGCACTTCTAGTAATGGTGGTGAATGTCATCTTTTTAAAGTGGTCCAGACTGTTTTCTCCATTCTAAATAGTCAGATGGGCTGGGATTTAGCTCAGTTGGTAGAGCGCTGCACTGCAGTCTCTGAGGTCCCGAGTTCAATTCCCAGCACCGCAAAAATGGGAGAAGGGCCTGGCAACCCACTCCCAAGGCAATCCTGAAACAGTCAGCCATTGAAAACCCTATGAGGGTCGATAAGAGTTGGATACCGACTCAACGGCGCCTAACAACAACAACAACAACAAACAGATGGAAACCGCATAAAACCAAATTGAGATTTCCCCAAATTTTTATGAGGACTCATTTTAGAAACACATCCAAGCCGATGTGGAAGGAGGAATGTGGAGAGAGAAGCCCAGGACGGCCCAGCAGACACCAAAGCACACTCACTCTCAACACCTCAGGCAGGGGCCCGTGCCAAGAGAGGTCCAGAAAGCTCAGCCTCCCGGTGCTCGGTTTCTAACAAGATGCACAAATACCATTTTCTGCTTACTGACATCTCTGTGGGCTGAAAGGAAAAAAACGTGTCCTGGTGCATCTGGTATTAGGAATAAATCTCCCTCCACAAATGCTGCTTGAGCAGTGAATCATTACTCGTTATGCATCTTCCCAGCTCCTACACTTTGCATCTACACCTAAACAAAAACATTTCCATTTTTCATCCTGGCTTTGCTAGACTGCAAAAATCAGATGACTCATCGTGGGTAGGTAACCAGGTTAGCAGAGAGAGAGAGCAGCAGAGACAGCGAGAGAGAGAAAGCAGCAGCAGTAGAGACGTGAACAGAAGTGAAATGTTGCCTTAAACTCACACTTGAACCAGGAAACAAGAGAAAACGTGAGAAGAGGAGCCGCTAATGCACACAAAGCCCACGGAATGACGCCTGGTCAGGACGCCCATCGCGTGGCCCAGGTGCTGGTCAGCAAAAGCATTCATCACAGGAGAAGAGAGATTTTGAAATCCAGACATTTCCCCTGATGTAGCCCTTCTGGCAGGGAACCCCCCAGCTCTCCAGGGAAAGGAGCCTCCGATCTTTCACACGCGTGTGCGAGCTGGGAATCAAGTTTCTCAGTCAAAGGCCACAAAAATCTCCTAGAAAAGCTGAAAGAAAAGCCAGATGCCACACGCCGTAATACTAGAATTTCAGGGCTGGCGACACATACCCACCCCGTGGGCGGTCCGAGCTCCTCCAGGGGGAGGACTCACTTGCCCATCCAGCGGAGAAGTATAATTAACTGGGGTGGGCCAAAGCGGTTCCACCTCGGCTGAGGATGAAGGACTTATATCTATCTTTACACACCCAACCCGTGGCACCGCCTGTGGCCTCCCCTCCCAAAGCCGACACTCCGCCAGCATCACAAAGGAAGAGACAGGGTCTCGCGTGGCACCTCTCCCCCTCTGCAGAGCCCAGCATCGATCAGGAAACAAGGATGACTAAGTTCACGGCCAATGCCTCCTGCCCTCCCCGCCACATAAAGAGATGAAGGTAGGCAAAGGGAGGGTCATGGCCTCCTGCCAGCAGTGGCCTCTTCAAGTCTCTCTCTCTTTCCCTCCCCCTCCCCCTCTCCCGCTCCTTCACCTTCCTTCCTTCCTCCTCCTCCCTCCCTCTCTTTCCCTCCCCCTCCCTCTCCCGCTCTCTCTCCTTCCTTCCGTACTTCCTTCCTTCTTCTCTCTCTCCCTCTCTCCCTCCCCCTCACCGCCTCTCTCTCCTTCCCACCCTCACCCTCTCACCTCTGCTCCTGTCGTCACATCTCAGCTGCCTCCTGCCCTCCCGCCTCCCTCGTGTGAGGACTCTGTGATGACACGGGGTCTGCTCAGACTATGAAGATCACCTCCCCATCTCAAGACACCCAACTTAGTCACCCCCACCAAGGCCCTTTTTTCACATAAGGTAACATAGTTGTAGATTCCAGGGAATTAGGAAATGGACTTCTTTGGAGCCCTTATTCTGTCTACCACACCCACCTTATAAACCCATCTCTCCACGGTGTGAGATTAAGAATAATCTGAAATACTGGAGATCACAGAGAAATCCATCAGGTGCCCCCACCAGCTGCAGCTTCATGCTCACGTAAGGCAGGTCAGCACCAGGAGGCACCCACTGGACGTGCCAAAGAAACAGAGGCAAGGTCAGGGAGGAGAGAGAAACCCAGCACAGGAAGAGCTCAAAAATCTCAGCCATGAAGACGGGGAGGCTTAGGACTTCAACACGCCACACAGATTCATAAGCTAAAGCCCTAACGCCTGGGACCTCCGAGGGGGACAGTACCTTATGACAGAGTCTAAAATGAGGCCACTAGGGTGGGCCCCTGTGCAATCTCACCGCCGACCCTGTACGAAGGAGTGCTTAGGACGCAGGCGCACGCAGAGAGAAAACCCTGCAGGCCGGGCAAGAGGCTTCAGAGGGAACCAACCTTGGTGACGCCTGGATCTCAGGTGTGCAGCCTCCAGAACTGGGAGGAAATACGTTTTTGTCACAGAAGCCTCCCCACCAACAACCCCGCCTGCCATGGTTTGCTGTCGCAGCCCTGACAAGCTAACAGGCAGGGACCCGGCAAGCCTGAGCGCAAGATGGCAGCCGCGGGTGCCTCCTCTGCATGGCACTATCCCCTGGCCTTCTCACCCCCGAGTCTCCGAGAACCCAGGAAACTCACTCACCACCCCCAAATAAGCCCAGGTTCAGCATGTCGTGGTTCGAATATGACATGTCTCCAAAAAAGGTGGGCTGGGATATAGCTCAGTTGGTAGAGCACCGCTCTGCAGTCTCTGAGGTCCTGAGTTCAATTCCCAGCACCGTAAAAATGGGAGAAGGACGTGGCAATCCACTCCCAAGGCAATCCCGAAACAGTCAGCCATTGAAAACCTTATGAGGGTCGGTATGAGTCAGACACGACTCGATGGCAGCTAACAACAACAACCAAAAAAGATGCGCACGTGGAGGCTTGCTCCTCCATCTGTGCACACAATCATTCCGAGGTGGTTAGGTCCTGAGGGCTTTGACCTGGATCCATCCTCACAGCATTGCAGGGAGGTGGTGGGAACCAGAGGTGCAGTGGGGCTGGAGGAAGTGGGTCACCAGGAGCACACCCTGGAAAGACATGTCTTGCCTCGGGGCCCTTTCTTCTTTGTCCCTCTCAGCTTCTCAGCTTCACAGCCACCATGACGGAGCTGTGTTCCCGCACCACGTTCTTCCACCATGACATTTCTGCCTTGCCATGGGCCTGGAAGCAGTAGAGCAAGCCAAGCCTGGACTGAAACCAGGAACCAAAATAAATCCGTCCATCCTTCAATTGTTTATCTCAGGTATTTTGGTCATAGCAAGAAAAAGCTGACGAAAGTACGGAGCACTTCACCCCAAATGCTCTTGGGTCTTGATGTTAGGAAGCCGACTGATGGTACACACACACGTGACTGTGCGATTCCAAACTCACAGCTGCCGAACACCCTAGAGCTTCATTCACTGCTCGTTCTCTTCCCTTCCCTTCCCCAGCTTCCAGCAGAAGACGAACCTAACAGCAGAGATGAAAACTAACACCGACTGGGCAGGTTAAGAACGTTCTCTGATGGGGCACATTTTATTTTATGCAAAAAGGAAGGTACTCAGACACGTTACAGAAACTTCTCCAATAGCGGAACCAAGGAGCTCTGACTCCACGGCTCGAATTCTTTCCACCCACCCACAGTCTCCTTCCCATAGCTGAGATGGCCAGATTTTTATAACATAGGTCTGCTGGGAGGTGGGGAGTCACTGTGAGCATGACCTTACCACTCTTAGAGATCACTTTTAAATGGATAGCAATTAGATGCACTCTACTAAGTTAACCTGTACAGAAACCACATTATAAACATTAAACGTCAAATTTCACAAACCATGCCTAAAATGAACATAAATAGCAACATAGCCCTTGGGTAGTTTTTGCTGAAAGGTAACTCAATGAAATATCTCTTTTAAACATATGAAGTGGTACACTGAAGAGGGTCTTGGGAATTCTGTGTCTTCCTCTCATCGTTCTGCATTGGAGGATCCAGCTCTGTTGACAAGGGCTGAGGCCACAGTCCAGGAAAGGGCCAGTCCTGGCTCTTTGGTCAGGTCTGGTTCGTGCTTGCTCTATGGATGCAGAGGGAGAAATCAGCAGTTACCTTGGCTTATATAGATCTCCAAATCAGGTGTTAATTTGATTTTTCTCCTTGAGGACTGACAAGAAATGAACACGTGCAGGAGATGCCTGACCAAGAACAACGCACTGTTCCTGAAGCAGGAAAACGGGGAGGAGGGAAAGCACCAGGGAACTGAAAGACTAGCCCCTGGGAATAGAACTGGGGTTGGGGTGGGGGAAGCCAACTTCAGCTTCTCCCAGCAGCAGGGATGGGACTGAACGCATGAAGGGAACCCACCAGAAAATGCTTCCTCTGCTCATGCGTAAAAGCCATGACAAGCTCATTGTTCATGAACAGCTATATGCGCCTGGTCACCTGGATGCCTGTAAGAATTATGTACATCATTAAGTACGTTGTGCTTTCTTTGCAGCTGCCACTCAATTTCCACAATACACTCAGCTGATGGGTTCTCAGTGTTCACACCATTTTGCTTACATAGCCTGACGGTCTTCTTAACTGCTTTATAAAATTAGAGGGAACATTAGAAGCCAGCCAAATAAAGGAATCAAGGATGAAAGCACAGAAACCAGCTTTAAATGGTGAAATTTTGGCAAAGCTGAATTTGAGATCCTATGGGGAGTCCTGGTAGAGCTGGAGGTGAGGCATTGGGCTAGTATTCCTGCTACAGCTGGTGGTGTGGTTTTGAAGGGGAGATTCCAAGGAGAGAATGTGCACCCAAAAGAGGGAAGGCCAAGGACCAGATCCTGGAGTCATTCACGTGTGGCAGTGAAGCCAAACGAGACAGAAGTGAGTAGGGAAATAATCACTATTTAGAGCCACCCCATCCAACATGGCGGCCACCCACCACCTATTAAGTCTATTAAATGCTTGAAATGCAGCTGACTTATGTTAAGTACAAAATACGCACTGCATTTTGAAGCCTAAACAGATGAAAGTCCCATGTCCTTCAGGAACATCCAAAGAGAAAGCATCTGAGAGCTCACTGGTAATCTCTCAGAGAGCCATTTTAGAGAGCGGTAAATGGGCCACACGGAAGGGAGGGACTAAATAAGCCATTGCAGTATCTAGAAATTTTTGGCAGGGAAATACAGAACAGGGTTGGGGATATTTTATTTTGTTGTTTATGGCAGCAAAGAATTGCATATGTTCACACACAGCTGTGATGGTTAATCTTCATTGTCAATTTGGTTGGTTAAGAAGTACCCAGGAGATTGGTAAAGCACACTTCTGTGTGTGTCTGTGAGGGCATTTTCAGAGAGGATTAACTACGGGGGGAAGACCTGCCTGAATGCGGTGGCACCATCCCATCAGCAGGCAACCCAGATGGGATAAGAGGAGGAAAGAAGAAAGCCAAGAGTGTAGGCTTCCTCTCTCTCTGCTTCCCGCCCGCCATGATGTGAGCTGCTTTGCTCTACCACGTCATCCCCACCATGAAAGACGGAGCCCTCTGAAATCGTGAACTGAAATAAATTCTTCCTCTCTTATTTATATCAGGGATTTTGTCACAGGACAAGAAAACTAAGGAGCACAAAAGCATGTTGTTGTTGAGGTGCCGTCGAGTCAGTGTTCGACTCATAGCGACCCTAAGTACAACAGACGAAACACTATTGCCAGTGCTTCTCTGCTGTTCATAGGGTTTTCAATGGCAGATTGATTTTTGGGAGTGAGTTACTGGGTCTGTCTCCCAAGCCTACAGCACCTGGTGTTCTCAGGTGGTCTCCCATCCAAGGACTAACTCGGCCCGACCCTGCTTAGCTTCCAAGATCAGATGCCACAAGGGCTATGGCTGCAGGCACAAAAGCTCACAAGCCCTCTTTTAGTCCCCAAAAGACATGGACATGCTTGCCTCCCAAATTCATACTCTCATCCCCACTGAACCATCTGGGAATAGCTCACACACTGACACAGACAGAGAGGAGGCATGGTTGTGGCGTGCAAGGCATTCTATGATTTATCAAGGAAGGAGCGTGGGTCTTTCACGTGTCGGCTTTTGTTTTAAATCCTGGGCACTATCCTCAAGGAAAAGGCTGTAAGAGCCAAGAAAGGGCAACTGTTCCTCTGAAAACACGCCAGGGCACCACCAGGCACACACTGATCCACGGATGCTGAGGATTTTTCACCAAGTGTTGGCTTCTCAACTACCTTCTTCTGAATGTAAATCCAGGGGGAAAATTTCTACAGAGTTGTGAGAAACTTCATTACTAAATAACCTCAAACAAAGCACTCACCAAACTGCCACAGAGCATTTCAGCTATTCTTTCCTCTTATGCCTTAGCCATATTAAAGGAGGAGGAGGAAGAGAGTGAGGAAGAGGAGGAGGAGGAAGTATAGGAGGAGGGAAAGGAGGAAGAGGAGAAGGAGGAAGAGGAGGAGGAGGAAAGGGAGCAGGAGGAGGAGCAGAATTCTGAAAAGTGTAGCTATTGCCAGCTATCTGTAACTTCTCAAGGGCAACCCATGGCAAAAATTGGCCCCTCCTGTACGTCCACTGCAGGGTCAGGCTGTAATTCTGGATGGGCTCCAGATCATTATAAACATTGACAAAATAGAAAGTATGTGAATACTTACAAAAGGCAAGTCATCCATCAAGTCATTAAAAACATTAAAATCTTCATTTCATAAAAACTAGGCATTACCCAGGCTTTTATGGTTTCTCTGCCAGCAAAGACATAGAAGAATTAATGTCACCTGGCACTGCAGGTGTGCAGGAAAATGTGTGTTTCACATGTAAATTGCATAACTTGTGAACTTCCCCTATTAAATAAAGAACCGCACCAAGAGCAGGGTCCAATTTAACATTCCTTGCATAGAGAAGAGACTCGGAGAGAGACTAACGATCTTCAGCCCACACACATCTGCTTAGTCAAGCCCTCGGTGGGTGAACCTTCTGGGCCCGAGGACTTGGCAACACTGCCTGATCCCACGAGAGCAGCTAGGAGGCAGATCGCCCTGATAGAGCCCTACAAACTGCTTGCTTGTCTGTTTCTGGAGACAGGGTCGGCTGGCCTGGAACTCACTCCGTAGCCCAATCTGGCCTCGAATTTGCAGTCCTCCTGCCTCGACCTCCCAAGTGCTGGGATTATAGGCACGCACCACCACGCCTGGCTATAGTTTTTTCTTAATTGAAGGAGCATAACACAGAGATTTCGATTCTACCAAGATCATGAGACAGTGTGGGAAGGCAGCACCAACGAAAACACAAAAGGCGCATTGACGATAATAACTGTGATACTTCCTGTCTGGACCAGGAGAAGGTGAGCTTGTAGATGGCTTCCTGTGAGGAACCTTTGCCTTGAGAGACAGCAGCAGCTAGCCAATGGGTTCTGGCACAGGTTTCGAGTCTCAGTTCAAACAACAAGCTCTGTGGCTTAAACTCCCTTTGCCTCCGTTAAGCTGGGGACAGCAACTGTGTGAACCTTAGGCAGTGGCCCCCAAAGGTCCACGCGTGTTCAGGGCTTAGCCCCAGAGTGGCGCTAGTGGGAAGGAGTGAAGCCTTTGAGAGCTGGGCCCTCACAGGAGGGCTGCAGGTCACAGAGGAGGTATGCTTGGGATTAGAGGACCTGGGCCCCTTCCACCCTCCATTTATTTATTTGTTTTTCCTTCCTCACCATGAGGCAAGCAGCTCTCCTCTGCCATGCTTCCCCATGCTGACATGCTGTCTGGCCGGCTTGCCCCAGGCCCAAACCATCAGGGTCAACTAACCATGACCTGGAACCCCCTAAAAATGTGGGCCGAAATACACCTTTTCCCTTTATAACTTGGTTATCTCGGGTGTTACCTTACAGTGACACACAGCTGGCATGCACAGTCCTGTGCCAGTACAAGGTAATGTGCGAGTCAGTAAACACAATTATACAATTCGCTGCGACTCCGGCCTTGCCCACCCTCATGTTCCATGTCACTGCTAGATTCATCTATCAGACACCACTGGACCTGCCTGCTCAATGCTGGGACCCTATCCATATTCTGTATGCCAAACACATTCCATGTTGTTGTTGTTGTTGTTGTTGTTAGGTGTTGAGTCAGTGTCCAACTCATAGCGATCCTATGTACAACAGAGGGAACACTATTGTCAGTGCTTCTGTGCTATTCATAGGGTTTTCAATGGCGGACTGATTTTTGGGAGTGGCTTCCTGGGTCCTTCTCCCAAGCCTACATGTATATGGTATTCCCAGGCAGTCTCCCATCCAAGTACTAACCAGGCCCGACCCTCCTTAGCTTCCGAGATCTGATAGGATCGGATGCCACAGTGGCATGGCTGCAGGCAAAATGTATTCCATAAAGGGTCCTTAGACAGCCAATCACCTAAAGACTCCAGGATAAAGCCCGCACTCCTGGAAACCATACCCAGGGTTAGCCAGGCTGTAAATTCTCTGTTCCAGCTCCCAATATCACAATTCCAGGGAGCAGTGGCGCAAAGCGCGAAACAGCTCACAGGCAAACACGCTGCACCTTCGTGGAGTATGAGTATTTTTATATTAAAATGACCAGACACACAGTGAAAGAGAAGGCCCCTACCAATTTCAGGGGAAAAACATAAAGAAGAGAGAGGCAAAGAGTTATGCACAAGCACAACAGGTCACGCCGCCTCCCGACGGCTTACCCACACCAGGGGAGTTCATCATAATGGATGGGTTTGTGTTAATGTGATGAGCGAAGGAAAACAACTAAAAATTTAGGGTGAATAAAGAGAACTGTCTGCCAAAGTCAGCTATGGTGGCGCATGCCTGTAATCCCAGAGGCTGGGGAAGCGGAAGCAAGAGGATCACAAGTTCGAGACCAGAGGTAGTCTGCGTAATTTAGCGAGACCCTGTCTCAAAAAGTAAAAAAAAAAAAAAAATGGACCTCTGCATCACCTTTGATGCATTTCATTCCAAATATTAAGATTTTAAGAAAAACCTAATAAAATGCAGTGGTTAGGGAAAACCATCATTACAGAGAAAACCAATAAAGTAAACCACATTCCTTGGGAAGTGGCCTAATATTAACAAGCTGAAGTAAATAACCTTGAAAATAAAACATCTTTTTAAAAAGTCCAAACTCTTGCCCAGCACTACATAGAAGGAAAAGGCTGGGCTTCGCCAAAAGATTAAAAGGAATTGTTCCCTCCTAATAACCCATTACTCACTTAGGTTTAGCCTGCAGCCATAGCCCTGTGGCATCCGATCCATCAGATCTTGGAAGCTAAGCAGGGTCAGGCCTGGTTAGTACCTGGATGGGAGACCACCTAGGAACACCAGGTGCTGCAGGCTTGGGAGAAGGACCTGGCAACCCCCTCCCAAAAATCAATCTGCCCTTGAAAGCCCTATGAACAGCAGAGAAGCACTGACAATAGTGTTTCCCCTGTTGTACAGAGGGTCGCTATGAGTCGAATACCAACTCGACAGCACCTAACAACAACAACAACACTTAGGTTTAAAATAATTCTGAAAGGTAGCAGTGCTGCTGATAAAAAAAAATTATTAAGCATTTTCCTTGGGCAACAGTTCTCTCTTAAGTTAAATGTTATATAAACATTCTTGATTTTCATGGGCCACTTTGAGTCATCTGGATAAGAGACATTAATAATTAAGTCCAGTACAAAGTCCTCTCTGTACCCATCGTGCAAGCCATAAATGTCCAGCTTTCTATGCCTATTTTGAAATGAATCACTTATATGAGATATAAATAAGATTAAAAATTATTAAAGCCCTAAAAAAAGTCAATTTATATATAAAAATGCACTTAAAACTTACCGTTTTAAAATCATTTCCTTACATTACCATTGCTAAACACTGAAGTGGTTCACTCAGTACTGCCCGATCTTATCACAAACGCAGCCAGACTATCAATAAATGACATATAACTGAGAAGCAGCAATTTATCACATGGATTTTTCTAGGACCTAGTTTACCTTCACCAATGCTTCTCCAGGGCAAGCTAGGAAGAGAAGATTTTAACTCTATTTTTTTTTTTAAATTAGAGATCCTAATGTCCTAAAGAGCTATTTTCCCCATCATTAGATATTTTATTTTAATC
The DNA here is from genome assembly GCA_007922755.1 of Pedetes capensis. Taxonomy (NCBI): domain Eukaryota; kingdom Metazoa; phylum Chordata; class Mammalia; order Rodentia; family Pedetidae; genus Pedetes; species Pedetes capensis. The sequence goes on from VMDO01007808.1 coordinate 57,082, forward strand.
ATGTCTTTTCTGAAAACAGCAAGTCCTTCAGAGTTGCTGCAATTATGCCAAACGTTGAGAGGTCCAGGAGATTTGGCCCAGCACAAAGTCTCTGTCGTACCTATTTTATCCTCAACATGCTCACCTAGAGGCAGGTTGGAAGAAAATGTCAGTTAAATGCCATAGTACAGGGAGATCTAAAAACAGCAACTAGAAGGTCACTTTAGATCTCAAAACTCAGAAAATAGTGAAACCACTTAACACTCAGGAACGCTGGATTGTGCTGAGAAAAAAAATCATCTCCATATCTGGTCAGATTCTAACAAGATAAGTAAGGACTTTCTTTAAAACATCTCCGAACCCAGACCCAGGGCAAAGAGAACTGAAAAAGGAACTGAATGGAATGGGAAATTGGTTTTTAATCCCTAAGAAGAGGGAACATCCACTCAATGGTGAAAATGTGAAGCTGGAGACCGAAACACAGAAAGTATTCACACAGATGGGCACCTTGAGAGCAGGGGTAGGAGCCACTACAATGTCATCTACCATAATAAAAGTTGCAACAGCACACACAAAACGTAATTTCAACTGTTCTGAGCCGTGCTGAAGGTCATGACCTACACACGTGATATTTTTCCCAAGACATGAATTTGGCCTGTTGATCGGTGAGACTCCAGCCAATGGTCCGGTCTGTGAAGTCAGCGTGGCTTCTCTGAATCACCACACCATATACTTATTCTCAAGAAGCGTTTTTAAGAGGCATGGAAGGGGACGGGGTGGAGTAGCTCAGGGACAGAGTATGTGCTTACGTGCTAGACCCTGGGTTCAATCCCCAGAACCCTAAAAAAGAAAAAAAAAAAAAGTTTGTTTCTCTGAGGAAAATGGCCCCAGAAAGAAAAGTACATATCAATAAAGGACTCATATCTGGAACTGAAAAAGAATTTTCAAAACTCAACAGGGAAGAGACAGGGAGGGAAAGAAAAAAGAGAGGGAGGGAGGGAGGGAGAGAAGAAAGGAAGGAAGGAAGGAAAGATGGAAGGAAGGAAGGAAGGAAGGGCGGGCAGAGGGAGGAAAGGAGAGATACACTGATTAGAAAATGGGCAAAAGATGTTTTTTGACCACAAAGAATTCTTTTTTCCTTTTCGGTACTGGGGGTTGAACCCAGGGCCTCGCGCCTGCATGCTCTGCAAGTGCTGGACCACTGAGCTGCACCCCCAGCCCATTTTTTCACTTTTTGAGACAGAGTCCCGCTAAATTACACAGACTGCCTCTGGTCTCGAACTTGCAATCCTCCTGCCTCCACCTCCAGAGCCACTGGGATTACAGGCGTGCGCCACCGCGCCTGGCTACCACAAAGAATTCTATAGATGGTGGTAAGCATCTGAAAAGATGTTCAGCATCACCAACCATTGTTGTTGTTGTTAGGTGCCCTGGAGTCAGTATCCGACTCATAGCAACCCTGCATACAACACGTGAAACACTATTGTCAGTGCTTCTCTGCTGTTCATAGGGTTTTCGATGGCTGACTGATTTTTGGGAGGGGGTTGCCAGGTCCTTCTCCCAAACCTACAGCACCTGGTGTTCCCAGGCGGTCTCCCATCCAAGTACCAACAAGGCCCAACCCTGCTTAGCTTCCGAGATCTAACAGGATCAGATGCCACAGGGCTACAGCTGCAGGCCATCAACCATTAGGAAATGCAAATTAATGGCATGATGAGATGTGACTACACACGCAATAAAGCAGCTTAACATCTAAACATGTGACAATTCCATGTGTGGGTGAGGTATAGAGAGAAACGGGGTGTCTCATACGCTGTTGGTGGTCATGTAAAATGGCACAGCCACTCTGGAAAGTGGCTCACCGAGTTTCTTTAAAAACTAAACATCGCCAGGCATGGTGGAGGCATCTTGAGAGGTGGAGGCAGGAGGATCACAAGCTCTAGACCAGAGGCAGCCTGCACAACTTCGCAAGATCCTGTCTCAATTTAAAAAATTTTAAAGGGGCTAAGAGTGCTACTCCACGCCAGAAGGTTTATAAAAGATGTGTGAAGCCCTGGGCTCGGCCCCCTAGTACCGCAAAGAAAAAGAAAACAAAACAAAAAACCTACATACTTAACATATAATCCACCAACATATTCCTGTGTATTCACCCCAGAGAAATAAACATTATTTCCATCTGGTATCTATAGAAGATTATACATAGCTCCTTTTAATTGTATTATATCAAGAGGGGCAAACAATCAAAATGCCCTGCTGTGGGGCAAGTGGTTAAACAAAACATGGTCGGTCCACAGCAGGAGACGGGTACTTTGTTGAATGGAAAATACGGATCTCAAAGATGGCATAGAACATCGTTCCATTATGTGACACACCCAAATGACAACAATATGGAGAGGGAACATGGACTGGTGGTTGTTGGGGGTTCGGGATGGAAGTGGTGAGGACACTGTGACTATGAAGGGACATCCCAAGGCGGTCTTTGTGGGGACCAGACCGTTCCGTGCTCCAACTAAGGAGGCCATCGCACAAACCTCCAGGTGATCCAGTGACATAAGATGACGCACACACTTTGTACCAATGCCAGCCTTCTGCCTCTGACATCGTGCCACATTACATCAGAAATAACCAGTGGAGAAACAGTTCGGAGACTATAAACTTCCTGTGACTCTATTAACGCAACCTAAACATTTTCTTGAAAGAAAAGTGAAAACATCCAGTAGCGCAACTTTGTTCACTTCAGAAAGTTAGCACCCAGTGGAGGGCTCCGCTGCCGGCTGAGATGCAGAAGCTGCCCTTGAGCCAAGCTTCCCACTCTACCATAAAACTAGACGAAATGCAAGACTATCTGAAGATGCTGTTGAATAACAAAGTCACAGGACAAGGCACTCTTGCGCGCAATTTCCCTAGGAGGGGAGCAGAAATTTGGGCAACATCGCGCTGAACTGAGATTTTCCTATCCATAGCAAGAGTCAAGTGAGACCCCAGATATGCAGGTGAGACCTTGGAGGAGGCAGGTCTGTGAAGAAGGGCAATCTGGGAACAAGTGAGCCCCTCTTGGGGGAAAGTGTTGTTGTTGTTGTTAGGTGCTGTCGACTTGGTATCCGACTCATAGCAACCCTCATAGGGTTTTCAATGGCTGGCTGTTTCGGGATTGCCTTGGGAGTGGATTGCCAGGCCTTTCTCCCATTTTTGCAGTGCTAGGAATTGAACTCGGGACCTCAGAGACTGCAGTGCAGCGCTCTACCCACTGAGCTAAATCCCAGCCCCTTGGGGGAAGGGGTAGAATAAAAATATGTGACCACAAAAAGTAGAACAGATGAATGGAATTAATAAGTTATAAGGTGCTTTATTGTCCTGAAAGACTTGAAAGTACTATTTAAGGTGGTGGTTGTTGTTGTTTTTGTTGTTGTTAGGTGCGGTGGAGTCAGTATCTGACTCATAGTGACCCTACATATACCAGGGGAAACACTATTGTCAGTGCTTCTCTGCTGTTCATATTGTTTTCAATGGCGGATTGATTTTTGGGAGTGAGTTGCCAGGTCCTTCTGTCAACCATTTAAGGTAGATACAAATAAATTAAGGACACATGTTCTAATCTCCGGTGTAAACACTAGAGTGGAAGAAGAATGAATACCTCACAAGCTGATCATAAATACTTGATTAATCTAGAGGAGAAGGAGGAGGAGGAGGAAATAAAAAGTTACAAACAAGGTCTTAGTCCATTCAGCCTGCCATAACAAGATACCACAGCCCCCATGGCTTATAAGCAACAGGCGCTTATTTCTCACAGTTCTGGAGCCTGGACATCTGAGATGAGGCACAGCATAGTGGGGTTCACCTGAGGGTCCTCTTCTGGGCTGCAGGCAGCCACCTTATCATTTCATCCTCACATGACAGAAAGGAAGCAAGAGATCTCCCTGGGGTCTCTTTCATAAGGGCACTAATCCCACTCCTGAGGGCCCCACCCTAACACTACTCATCCACCAAAGGCATTGCTACCCAATCATCACACTGGGGGTTAAGACCTCAGTGAATGAATGTGGGCAGGGACACAAACATCCCACCCTCTGTATTAATGCAACACAGTAAGACTTAAGCTCATCTATTTTTAAGTTACATATGCACAGAGTAGTTTTCTCAAACCCAAGCAGAGTTCAGGGGCTAAGAACAATAAAAGCAAAAGAGAATGTCTTGGTAAAGCACAGCTAATGTCACACTTGATGAACTTGTCTGCTTTCCCTGAAATTGAGGGAAAAGACCAAACCACCACATCTTCTCATCACTGAGGTCTTGGAAAGCGCAAGGAGGCAAGAGCAAGAACTAGAAACGTGGGAGCAAACTGAAATGGCCATCGTGCACTTAGGCTGTGATGGTACATGGAAAACTCGAAGCAACCTAAATGGAAACTATTAGAATTAATGAATGTAACAAAGTTGCTCCTAGACATCAATATATGAAGTTACATGTTTACATTCAAGGAAATAATTTTTAAATCATATAACTTGCATTAATATCAATAAGCATCAAGTATCCAGGAATAAATCTGATCCCCCCCCAAAAAATGTAAATCCTCTCATAGAAAAGTAAAATTACTGAGAAATATTTTTAAATATCTAAATATAAAAAGCAAGACACACTGTGTTCAGAGATTGGAAGATTTAGTATTGTATAGATGTTGATTCTTCCCAAACTGATCTACAGATTTGACGCTATCCCATTACAAATTCTAGTGGTTTATTCTGAGGAAATTTATAAGCTCATCCCAAATTTTAAATGGAAATGAAAGGAGCCAAGAATATCAAAGACATTTTTGAAGAATTAGAACAAAGTTAGAGGACGAACATCAGCCCAAAGTGAAATGACATAAAACCAGGGCAGTTAAAAGTTACATTATGAGAGCAAGAAAAGACAGACGGACCAAGGGAACAGAACATTGGCCCAGCACCAGTCACCACCCTCAGCCACCTGCCTACTACTCAGTCACCTCTACAGGACAGAGGGGAGAGTGGCCTTTTAATACCCAAGAACGGATCGGCTGGTCCTCCATATGCGGGGTATGGACTGATCACAACCCCAACTATAAACAGAAAATAAAGTCTGGACGGGTCATAGAACTAATGTCAAAGTTAAAATAATAAAGGGTCAGGAAGAAAATAGAAGAGAACAGCCTCTGGGCCCACAGAGGGGACAGAAAAAGCACAAACCATGAGTGAAAAAATTGACACACTGACTCCATTAAAATAAGAAACTGCTCTTTACCAATAACTAGGAAAAAACAAAGGTGCTGAAGAACATATTTGCAACAGACGTATTTGACCAAAGACCCCTAAGCAGAACACATAAAAACTCTTTTAAAAACAGGCTAAAGCTTGAATGGTTGCTTCACAAAAGTGTATACTGAGATGGCCACTAAAGATTTTAAAAAAGTGTTCAACATGATATGCAAAACACAAACTAAAATCACAATGATATACTTCTACACATCCATCATAATGATTAAAATTTTTTTAGAAACTAACATAAAGAAACAGTCAACAGAGTGAAGAGACAGCCTACAGAATGGGAGATGTTTGCCAAGTATGCATCAGAGGATTAATATCTAGAATATATAAAGAACTCAAAGAACTAAACAAAAGAGCAAGTGATCCAACTAAGAAATGGGCAATGGAAATGAATAGTATTTTCAAATGAAGAGATGTAAATGATCTATATACACATGAGAAAATGTTTGACATCCTTGGCCATGAGTGAAAATGCAATTTAAAACTACCGCGAGGTTCCATCTGACCCTAGTCAGAATGGCTAGCATCAACAAAACAAACAACAAACGCTGGCAAGGGTATGAGCAGACAGGAACATTTACTCACTGCTGGTGAGAATGTGAGTGAGTCCAGCCACTTTGGAAATCAGTATGGAGGCTCCTCAAAAGACTGAACGTAGAACTTCCATCCGATCCATCCACACCTCTTCTGGGTATGTGCCCAAAGGAATTAAAGCCAGCTTCCTACTGGGATTTAGCTCAGTTGGTAGAGCACTGCACTGCAGTCTCTGAGGTCCCGAGTTTAATTCCCAGCACTGCAAAAATGGGAGAAGGGCCTGACAATCCATTCCCAAGGCAATCCTGAAACAGTCAGCCATTGAAAACCCTATGAGGGTAGCTATGAGTCAGTTATCAACTCGACGGCACCTAACAACAACAATCCTACAGAGACACCTGCACATCCATGTTTACTGCAGCACTATTCACAACAGCCAAACCAAGGAACCAGTCTAAGTGCCCATCAATGGAGGAATGAATAGAGGAAATGCGGTATACATGCTCAAGAGAGTTTTACTCAGCCATACAGAAAAAGGAAATCGTGTCATTTGCAGGAAAATGGACGGGACTGGAAATCATCAGGTTAAATGAAATAAGCCAGACTCAGAAAGATAAATACGTCCTCACTCATATATAGAAGCTAGGGGGAAGGAAAAAAAAGAAATTATAGGGATATGGGGGGAGGGGAAGGAGGGAAGTGGAAGGGAGGTAATAAAGAATAGTGGACAAGTAAAGGGGGATCATTGGTGAGGGGGAACCGGATGGGGGTGAGGGGGCCACGAGAAGCCAACAGGAGAGGTGAACAGGCGCAGCGTACAATGACATGCGTGTATGGAATGTCATAATGAAACCCATTAAGTTGCATACTAACTAAAAATTATTAATAAAAGAATGTTTAATATAAAAACAAAAACGGAGGGAGTGAATATGCTCAAATACATTATGTGTATATACTCAGGCATATAGAAATGTGACAATGAAACCCTTTGCTTTGTACAGTAAACATATGCTAATTTAAAAAAAAGCAATAACCTTTCCTAGGTACTGCCGGTGGGAATATGAACTGGCACAATGGCCTTGGGAACAGCTCGGGAAGCTGAGCATAGGCACGTGGCAATCAGCACTTCCCCTCATGGGGAACCCCACAGAAATGGACACATAGTCATATTTCAGGAGTTCATTCAAACATTTCAATGTCTAATCTTTCCAAATGTTCCTTCCAGCATTAATCTAGCGAGTACTAACTAGAAACAATCCAATGTCTATGGATACGTGGGCTCAATAAACAATGGCACAGGGCACTATCATGTAATCCCCTAGATGCAACGTCATGGATGCATCTCCCAGATGTAACATTAAGCAAAAGAAACCACACACAAAAGAGTACTGCATTATTTAATTTACCTAAAATGCAAACCCTGCAGGATGGATCATTTTCCTGGAAGAAGCATAGCTACCTTTGGGAAGGCAGGTAACCACCAGGAAGAGGTGGGAGGGCTGTCGAGGAGCTGATAACAACTGTATGTTGATCTGAGCAGCAGCTGCATGGATGCATTCACATTGCAAAAGTTCAGGCTGTGCACGAGATTTATGCACTTTACCATAGGTATGCTTTTCATTTAGTTAAAGATTTCAGAGGAATAAAATAGTCTACAAAGGGCAAATAAATTAGTCATAGGAATTGTTTGTGGGCAAGGAGTATGTCTAATAAATCTCATTATGTTCATGGAGTTGAGTACAATGTCTGGTGTACATATATATGAGGTATTTAGAAAAGCCAAGAACAAACTGGGTGTGATGGTGTGTGCCTGTAATCCGAGTATCCAGGAGGCTGAGGCAGGAGAATGCCAAGCTCTGGGCCAGCCTGGGCAAACCACATGTACCCAGGAAGGAAGCTCTAGGGGTAAACCCATAGCACTCCATTGATATTGGACACACAGGATGTAGTGAATTTACCTCTGCAGCAGTAAACACCGTACATAAAGACCCTCGGTCTTTTTATGTTTGAACCCAATGTTGCAACCACTATGTTTCTTCTCATTTTGAATAGTGCCACATCAGCAAAAAGAGATCCCAGGGGCTTTACTCCATTCCCAGCATTAAAGTCAACTCTACTTTGAAGAGACAACTCTTCCCCAGTCATCTCTTGAATGCCATCCAGCCTGGGGGGCTCATTTTCTGGTACCCTATTTGACAGTGCTTCTCTGCTATTCATAGGGTTTTCAAAGGCTATTTCAGGAGTGGGCTATGGGGTCCTTCTCCCTAGTCTGTTTTAGTCTGGAAGCTCAGCTGAAAGCTGTCCACCGTGGGTGGCCCTGCTAGTATCTGAGATACCGGTGGCACAGCTTTCAGCCTCATAGCAACACACAAGTCCCCATAGCAGGACAGGCTGACAGACACGTGGGGGACACACAGCCTTAGTCTCCTACCGTCATTTCTTCTTTTCACTGCCTCGCCCCTGTGAAAAACTGCTGTGCTCTCCGTATTTCAGCTCATGGCACAGAAGGATCTTATCAAGAACAGCTCCGCAATCATTTTCCCTGCCCATAAAAACAGACTGGATTTATCTAACCTTTAAAATGGATTATATTTACCCACAATATCAGGGCCCTTCTGGAAGTTGTGCTACTAAATAATGCAGAGTTCTTGACTCCTCATGGTATGAACAACAAGCCCAGGAGAGTAGGGCCCATTATTCATCTTCTCTCATCGGCAAAGATTTGCAAGCCCTTCTCTTTGATTTATTTTCCAGGCTGTGTTTTGGTCAGATTTTAGTTGGCTCCATTTTTCATGCTTGAGGGCAACGCCATTGTCACGGTTAACATTGAGATTTTAACATCCATTTCTGCCCCTCCTAAATCATCCATGTGATCTGTACAGCCCCCTCTGACCACACTCTGGGTATCAGTCTGCCCACTGACAGAGGGAAACAGAGCAAAGATCTCTCTGTTCTACCCCAGCTTCTCCACAAAACTGGGGTGGGTTAGGGAATCATGGCGCCATTCTCCACTGACACTCAGATCCTTGTTGCAGAACAGTATCTTTGTCGTGACATTGCCCCATTTCTTGTTCTACTAATCACGTGGAATCGTATCATGACATTTTGCTCTGCAGAAAACGTCCTGAGCAGGATTAAAACCAGAGAACGTTCTACTAGCAGTAGATACGGCCATTTCTCATCATGCTACAATAAAAAGACTTAGGTAGGTCTCTCCCACCTTCTAACCTGTGCCCAGCAAGGTGCTGACAGCAAGGTGCTGGGTAGGCCAAGGAGGGGGACAATAAGCACTTCATTTAGCTCATGACTTGTTCAAGAAAGTTCTTGAAATGTTCCGGGACATATCATTTCGATTGACGTGTGGCCTATACCTCTTACATATATATTCCATATACTTGTACAAAGGGTAAGATGTGTTGCCTCTAATCCAATGTGAGCAAAGGGTGACACTTCTACCCCAGCCATGTCTTTGACACACAGGGCACACATGGTTTGCCTAGTTTGGAGCCAGGGCTGTGGTGGCTATCATCTCAAAGGCAACTTCCTCTTAAGCAAGTGTAGTGGGTACTGATTCAGGGCACCAGAGAGATTAAGATCCATGCTGAGCCAGACGCAGTGGCGCATGCCTATAATCCCAGCAGCCTGGGAGGTGGAGGCAGGAGGATCGCAAGTTCGAGACCAGAGGCAGTCTGCGTAATTTAGCGAGCCCCTGTCTCAAAAAAAGTAAAAACTGGGCTGAGGGTGCAGCTCAGTTGTCCAGCACTTGCAGAGCACGTAAGTGCGACCCTGGGTTCAACCCCCAGTACCAAAAAAAAAAAAAAAAAAAAAGATCCATGCTTTGTTTTTAACTGCAGACATTTGTTGAAAGCTTTTATTTTTAAATTGCTGGTGTTAAGTATGAAACACCCTGTGGAATCTGCACACATAAGTGCTACGTGCAGTTAGATGTTTAGATTTATTTTTAAAGAACACTGCTTTAAAGATAAGCTATAAACTGTGCATGCAATATAGTGCCAATTACACAAAAGTCTAAAGAAAATATCAACAGAAATATAAATTGTTTAATTCTCTGAAAAATGACTGGAATTCTTTAAGCCAGCTAAACCACTTGATCAGAGTAGGGGAGACCAGGCCAGTTGCTACTGGCAGAATCATTTTATTTCCTAAGATATTTTAACATTTTACCATATCTAAGTGGTCCAAACAAAAGTCACTCAAGCCCAGCACAGTGACTCACACCCATAATCCCAGCAACTCAAGAGGCAGAGGCAGGAGGATCGCAGGTTCAAGGCCCAAGGGAGCCTGAGTAATTTAGCAAGACCCTGACCCAAAATAAACAGTAAAAAATGGATTCTTGGTATGGTTCAGTGGTAGAGCTCTTGCAAAACATGTGAGGTCCTAGGTTCACCCCTCCAGTATACAAAAAGAAAAAACAATTCATCCCAGTACTCCAGTATATTCCTGTTGTTGTTGTTGTTAGGTGCCATCAAGTTGGTATCCAACTCATCGTGACCCTCCGTACAACAGACAGAACACTATTGCCAGTGCTTCTCTGCTGTGCATAGGGTTTTCAATGGAGGATTGATTTTTGGGAGTGGGTTGCCGGGTCCTTCTCCCAAGCCTACAGCACCTGGTGTTCTCAGGCGGTCTCCCATCCAAGTACTAACCAGGCCCAACCCCGCTTAGCTTCCGAGATCTGATGGGATCTGATGCCACAGGGCTACGGCTGCAGGCCCAGTATACTCCTAGGATGATCATTTCCTAGAAACCTATTTGTAATTACTTATCTAAGCTCCACTGTCTTTTTGTGTCAGTAGTTTTATATATTTTTTAAGTGACTCGCAATATGAGCTTCTTCCACTCATCCTAATGAGATCTGCTTGCTTTCAAGCCTAGCTGGCTTGTTTAATCACCAACACCCTGCAACATCCAAACAAAACACGCCCAACTCAGAACCAGCGAAGCTTCCCCGAGCTCCGGTTCTAATTACCTACCCAAAGGTCCCCGGCACAAAATGAAATCATGCAAAGCTACTCCGAAGTTGGAGGAAAATATGCGTTCCTTCCAATTAGGTGAAGCAAGAAGTAATTAGGTATCTGCGGCAGGAGGAGCTGCCTCAGCTTCTGGGGGTACCAACCACGTGGTGCTTCTGGGGCCGCGGCTCCACCCTGATCTGTGCCCAGAACTGGCCTCAGCAATCACCTCTCCCCTACAGCACCAGCGGGTGGTCTCTCCCATGGAAAGGGAAGAAAACCATGAACACCACTTGCTGCAGTTTGGATCCTCAGTGTCCCTCAAAGGCCCAAGAGTTGAAGGACAGGTCTCCAGGCTGGCGTGCTGGGAGCCGAAGGAACCTTTAGGAGGCGGAGCCTAGCGGGAGGCCTTTAGGTCCCTGGTGTTGGGTCCTTGAAGGGGATTATGGGACCCCAGCCCCTTCTTCTTCTCCCATTTCCTTCCTGGCTAGGAAGTCCTGCTCCCCTCAAAAGTTCTCCCCACGCTGTGCTTTCTCCCCACAGGCCCAAAGCAATGGGACCATCCAATCATGGACTAGAACCTCCGAAACTGTGGATGGCGATCAACCTTTTCTCTTTACAAGGGGATGGCCTCGGGTGTGTGTTACAGCGAGGGGAAGCTCACGCGGCTTTCGTTCACTCTTGGCTCCACCTCCTCTCTTCCTCTTCCTCAGCACCTAGGGTGAAAATGGAGTCCAACCCCACCTGCCCCGCCCACTGCCAACATCTCCCCCTCGGCTCCTGTGATCTGGCCTCGACCCTCACCTTCCTCTGAGACCACCCTGAAGTTGTATCAAAGGTCTCCTTGCTCATCTTCCTCAGCCTCTGTTGCTCAACTCTGGATACTCCTTCCCTGAGCCCCCCGGCTATGGTCATGGTTTGGTATCACACCAGCGGTATCCAATCTGCTCTTTAAGGTTCATCCTCTTATGTCCACATTTCCAGCGTTGGACTTTGTGTTCCCCCACGTGTCTGTCAGCCTGTCGTGCTGTGGGGCCTTGTGTGTTGCTCTGATGCTGAAAGCTATGCCACTGGTATCTCAGATACCACTGGGGCCACCCACGGTGAACAGTTTTCAGCTGAGCTTCCAGACTAAGACAGACTAGGGAGAGGGACCCAGCAGTCCACTCTCCAAACAATTAGCCACGGAAAACTCTGTGAATAACAGAGAAGCACTGTCAAATAGAGTGTTAGAAAAGGGGCCCCCCAGGCTGGAAGGCATTCAAGAACTGGCTGGGGAAGAGTTGTCTCTTCAAAGTACAGTCGACCTTAATGCTGGTAATGGATAAAGCCCGTGGGATCTCCTGTTGCTGATGTGGCATGACTCAAAGTGAAAAGAAACATAGTGACTGCAACAATGGGCTCAGACATAAACAGACTGCGCATGGCACGGTGTTGGGTAGTGTTTCATGCTGCTATACGCAGGGTCGCTATATGTTAGATCCGACTGGACGGCACCTAACAACACAAAACACCTTGCATGAGAGCTGCAGCAGCAATGCGCCGCTGACGGAGGCTTAAACTGCGGTTTATGATCTCCCAGCGTGGAGGCTGAAGTCCAACGCCAGGGTGGTAGCAGGGATGGTTTCTCCTAAGGGCAAAGGGACCCGTTCCTGCCTCCTGGTCTCTGGAAGCCTCGGTGTTCCTTAGCTCCATTGCTGCCATCTTCACAAGTGTCCCCCGTGTCTTCCCATCACCCTCTCTCTGGAGAGTCTGGGTCCCAATGGCCTCTCCTAAGGACACCAGCCATGCGGACGACAGCCCACCTTCATGACCCCATTTCAGCTTGGTTCCCTCTGTGACAACCCTTCCTCCAAATAAGATCACCTTCTGAGACGCTGGGGGTTGGATGTCACCATATCTTCCCAAGGGGACGCAACTCCATCTGTAACACACTTCAGAACCAGTCCAAACGGCATCCCAGCACCTGCCCTACAACCTTCCTTTCCTCCTAATCCCAAACCCACACCCGCACCTCCCTTTGCGTCTCCCAAGCCCACCTGTCTTCTTCCTCTCCCCACATCTCATTAGTTACCAGGCCCCCAAACCCTCCCTTTACAGGGTCTCCTTGCCACTGCCCCAAGACACATGGGCGCACCCGGCAACGGCGAACCACTGAGGTCCCCAAGGCACCCCACCTGATGCCAGCTGCAGGCGCTACATGCGATGGAGAATCCGGGGCTTAGGAATCAACACTCAACTTAGCAGAGCCATAAAACTGCTGAAAGACAAGGAAATGGAAGAGACAGCCCCAGGAGGAAGGCTCGATCCCTTCTTCCTCATCCAAATCACAATCGTCTGTGACTTTTTCATGACAGAGGAGGGAGGGAGGGAGGACAGAAAAAAGGGAGACACAGAGGAAGGAAGGGAAGAAGGTCGGGAAGGGGAGGGCCTTGGCATCGGAAGACCCCAGCTAGCGAGCGACATCACTTACTCATAAACTGTCCTTGAACAAGTCATTTCACCTCTCGGCAAATCCGCTTCTCGATGTGCATAAACGCAATTAACTGCTTTGCGGACTAAATGGATCATTTCAGGAATCAAATGAATTACGGCTCTCCTGTCTGAGCTGAGCAAATGTAACCAAAATACTGGTCCTTTTATCTCTCTTCACTACAGAATCCCAGGGTTGGACCGTGATCTCTGAAGTCCCTTCAGGTCTGAGAATCCTTGACTGTGAAAGCCGCCTCCCCCACGGAGCCTCAGACAGCCGGCTTGTGGGACACGGATCCCTCCCTGCTCAGCGTCCTTCTGCAGGACACCATCTGCCATCCCATCCTCCCTCTGCAGGAAGAAAGCACCTCAAAGCTAGGGGAGCCCCAGCATCCAGATGATGCGTGAGGCGCTCCAGAAGTGGCACCAAGTATTTCAGCGTGAACCAAAGGAAAGAACAGGGAGAGGGGGCCGCACAGTTATCTCTCGCCTTCACCGCATCTGTGCATCCCCTCTTACAGACAGGGAACTCCAGTGGGGCGGCTTCTGCAGGTCTTCCTGGGTGGCAGGTGCAGTCTCTCACAGCAGGAGCAACAGGCTGATGCTTCCTAATGACCCCACCTCCAGGCACCTGTGCCCCACCACAGTCATGAAGAGAGGACAGCAGAGAGATCGGATAATTATTACAGGGGGATTGAACCCAGCGCCCCATGCATACTTCTTGCAAGTGTCCAACCATTGACCCATACCCCCAGCCCATCTTTCACTTTATATTTTCCAACATGGTCTTGCTAGGTGACGCGTGCTGCCTCTGACCTCGAACTTGCCATCCTCCTGCCTCCGCCTCCCGAGTCGCTGAGATTCAAGGCGTGCACCACTGCGCCCGGTAGGACCAGATGCCTTAAGCTGCCCTGACGGTCACCCATTGGAGATACTCCACCTCCTATTTTAACTCAGCTGTGACTCAAGACAAAATGTTCTCCAGACGTTTTGCTGAAGCCACACGACAGGACTTACAGGCCAATCGTAATGCCCAGCGTGGGCAGTGTCCTCAGAGACACACGTCAAACGTGTCCTGGGCAAAGGGGACTGAGGGGCTAGGCTCAAAAATTGTGAGAGAATAGATAAAGGGCCTCCGGGACCCATTCCTGTTGGGGGAGTGTCCACAGTGGGGGGCGGGGGGGGTGCAGTGTGTAGGTGCAATGGGGGGGTGCACATGCGTGCAGGGTCACATGCCACATCCTTCAAGCACCGCAATCATCCTTCACTACATTGTCCCACTGTGAAAGGAAGAAACACTGTCTTCCCTACAGGCTCATTACTGTTGTTGTTAGGTGCCATCGAGTTGGTGTCCGACTCATAATGACCCTATGTACAACAGGTGAAACAGTATTAATGTCAGTGCTTCTCTGTTGTTTATAGGGTTTTCAATGGCTGATTGTTTATTGGGAGCGGGTTGCCGGGTCCTTCTCCCAAGCCTATAGCACCTGGTGTTCTCAGGCGGTCTCCCATCCAAGGACTAACCAGGACTGACCCTGCTTAGCTTCCAGTACTTGATGGGATCGGACACCACAGAGGTATGGCTGCCCCTGAAAGGCAACTCTTTACAATGCTGTCCTCTTGTCAGGCACTAGGAAATGTGTTTTTATCCCTTAGCCCCCTCCCTCGATCTTAAATGTTCCCAAAATGAAATGAAGCAAATTTTTTAGAAACTCTACAACACCCATTTTAGAGCCTTTTCAACGGTCCAGGTGGCGTTTTCTGGAAGGCTCGGCCCCTCCCTCATAGGTCACCCCACACTTCAGATGCTGCCTTTATGTTATCTTCATGTTTTCTGTGAAAGGAAGTCTGCACTGCACTGACCCCACCTGGCAGAGATGCGATCTGGAGCCTGAGTCACAGCCACATGGTCCCCTCTTCACCTGTGTCCCCTCTGAAAGCGCATTCTCAGGATAGTCAGCTTGCTGTCGCCAACTTGACATACTTGGCTTCAATACCTTGACCCTGCCCCCCACCCCGCACCGTGTCTCCTTGTTCCTCTGTGGTACTTCCTAGGCACTTGGCACCGTGCTGTCAACAAAGAGATATCCAGCTCTTCCCTTGGATTAGAGGACCCAGGACGCTTTCAGGCAATTGCCCTGTTCTGTCTTTCTTATCCAAAACATTGTCTCGCAGAACCGGTCCAACGCCACCGATGTTAAACACGAGGCCTACTGTGTGCAGCCTCCTACAAAGCTCCTGTAGTGTAAGAAATGCACAGAGGATGCTCCAAGAGAGAGACGGTGTGGGCCTGAGCCTGTGGCTCCGAAGCTTGAATCTGTAAACCGTAGCTGGTGGCTAGACTTCTCTATTTGTGCCTCCAAGGGACTTTGTAAGGATTTCATGGGGAAAATACACATGGAATGCCGAGAGCAGCCACAGCGGACGGTACACACAGATGAGCCTCGAAGAGTCGAGGCCACCAACAGCGCCGGCGGGGACACTGCCAAACAGTGCTGGCTTCTCAGCTGAGCACACACCAGAGAGGTGCTCATTCCTTGGGGCTGGCATTGTGTTTGAGATCTGAGGAACCTGTCAGCCTCCAGAACTATTCCAATGTGTCTGGAGCGCTCTTGGACAAGCAAGCAGGCACGTGGATGGTGCGCCCTAAATGCTGAGATGGTACAGGATGCCCCCTGGCCTTGCTACTATCAAAATGGCATCTCTCACACCCTACTCGCCTCCGCTGTCCTCACCCCGGATTTCACCCACCAGCCTTCCCGCTCCTCTGTCTCTGGAAGGGAAGCGGCCTCCCCTCCACTGTGGCAGATTCTTTTCTTTCAGCATGTGAGTGCATTCAAGGAATCTTCACATTTGCTTGGGGTAACGGGTCTCTGCCTGCAGACATACCACTGTGGCATCCGATCCCGTCAGATCTCAGAAGCTAAGCAGGGTTGGCCCTGGTTAGTACTTGGATGGGAGACCGCCTGGGAACACCAGATACCTGTAGACTTGGGAGATGGACCCAGCAGCCCACTCCCAAAAATCAATCCACTGTTGAAAACCCTATGAATAACAGAGAAGCACTGACAAAGGGTTTCACCTGTTGTACATAGAGTCGCTATGAGTCAGATACCGACTGGATGGCACCTAACAACAACAAGAACAACAACAACAACAACAACGGGTCTCTCCTCTCATCTTGATGTTCTGCTTGTCATGAGATTCCTCTCAAACCTATCCTTGTAGCTGACACTATGTTAGAATCATGGGAAAACGAATGTCCCCAACATGGTTCTAACCCTCCCAGGGGGCAGGAGGTAAGAGAAGAGATGTACGGAACTGTCTGGTAAGTCAACAGATGATCAGAGGGAATAAAAGCAGAACACATGAAAAGAATAGGAGGCAGGGAGAAAAATCGATGAGGATATAACCATGGTTGCCTACGCTATTCATTACATATTAAAGCTCCTACTCTTTCTCTTTTCCTCTTTATACCATTCTGTAAAATACGTAAGATGATGACCTTGTAAGGAGAAGTGATGGGATAGTTGCGTAACAAAGATGGCAAATGACTTATTACTCTGCACCCCACCATTTATAAATAAAATTTAAAAAAAAAAGAGCATAATTGATTGTATTGATCCCAGAAACCTCCATGGAGGACAGAGAGATTAAAGCAAGGCCTGAGGGACAGATTATAAGAGGTAACAAGCCAAGCGGAGAAGTCAGATTGGATACGACAGGACCGTAAACTGAGGGGCGGGGGCGAACCCCTCATTAAAACGGAAGGAGGGTTCAAGGCAGGTTCCTAGTCAGTGGGCGATATAGGATGATGAATGATGGAACAAGTACTGCCTGTGTGTGGTCCCCAGACTGACATGGGGACACCCCGCAGTGGAGGGCATGAACGAGGAGGCAGGGTCTTTGGCAGGGGGACGGGCAGATCCCTCCTGAATGAAGTTACTGCCCTTAGAGGAGACCCCGCAGAGCCGCCCCCACCTCTGGCTCTCGGATTTGGATAAAGCGATTGCCAAGTCTTCTCGAATTCATGATTCAAAAGATCCTCGACGGTGCCACACAGATAAGATCATGGAGGCAGAAGAAACGGAAGAGGAGCTGGAACGGCATCTTCAGGAGGAGCGAAGAGCAGGAGAAGGGAGAGGAGAGCGAGCCCCACAAAAGCAAGCTCGGGAATGTGGAAAACGGCCCCGAAGGCGCCCTTTCTCCACGGCCAAACAGAGAAGTTTTGAAAGAGAGGACCCACCTAGTATACTCTGAGACAGGGTGTCAGGGGAACCCTGGAGGGGAACATTTGGGTTTAAGAGGGAGGAGGCTGCTGGGAGCCTCGGGAACGCGGAGGAGACGCTAGGTAATCACAGGAGAGGGGGAGACAGGTGGTGGGTGGAGACCATGTTTGGAGGAGCTGAGCAGCTAAATAAGGGATCAGAGTCAAAGGAAGGAACTGCAAGGTAGGAGGAATTAGCATGCTGCAAAAACAACGGAAAGGAACAAGCGGAGAGGACAGGAAAAGGAGAAAAGGACAGAAGGCCCAGCGCGACCCAGGATCTAGGGTGCATGGGGGTCACAGCTGGAGAGAGGAGGAAGAAACCTCCTTTCCAAGGGCTGATGGAGGAGAGGGCGGTGTGGACCCAGGGGCTGTGAAGGTCAAGCTAAGGATGAACTGGGACGAGGGGACTAACCCTGCCCATTAGGCTGGTGAGGGACATTTTGGGCCATGCTTCAGGGACGTTCACACGCTTCCTATGACTCCATGCCACCCACCTACAGTGTGACACTGAGCTGAGTCCCTTCACTCTCTGAGCTTCCGCTTCCCTGTCTGTGGACTTGGGGAGGTGGGAGCAGACGGCAAAATGTTTCCGAAAGGTCTCTTCCCACCCTGATATTAGAAATGTGTGGGTTTCCCTTCTAAACACCCCATGCCAGCCTCAACGTCTCTCCTCTGCAGTTATAAGTATAAACCACTTCTTCACTTATTTTGCATGCCTTAATACCCAACATCACGCCATGCATACAGAAGGTGCTCAACAGATGTCTTTCTGAACTAATAAAATCTCCACAGCATAAGCGTGTCAGAAGACAAACACGTGCCTTTCCACACCTCCTCCTTTCCAAACATTGGCCGCACCCACCCAGTGCTATTGGAATCCTTCCTCTGGCAATTCAGCCTCGATGGAAAAACACTTGGGCTGAGGGGGTAGCTCAGCGGTGGAGCACTTGCCTAAAATAAATAAATAAATAAAAATTAAAAGTAAAACAAACATTTATCTAAAGCCAAAGTACAAATAAGACTGAAAGTCAAAAAAAACTCGTGCCCTAGCCAGACACAATGATTACAAACCCTTCATCCCAGCAACTTGGGAGGTGGAGGAAGGAGGATTGTGAGTTGGAGGCCAGAGGCAGCCTGCATAACTTATCAAGACCTAGACTCAAAATAAAAAAATAAAAAAATAAGTGAGTTAGGATTCCAGCTCACTGGTAGAGTACTTACAAAGTATACTTGAGGTCGTGGGTTCAACTCCCAAGTACCACCAAACCAAAAAACAAAAAAAACAGTGCCCAAAGTATTTCACATCCTGTCCTTCCTGCCAGTGTGTACACATTAATTTCTCAGTAAAACAAAGTCTGGTATCTGGGCGAGGTGGCGCACACCTATAATCCCAGTGACTTCAGGAGGTGCAGGCAGGAGGATCACAAGTTCAAGACCAGAGACAGTCTGCATAATTTAGTGAGACCTTGTCTGGAACAGTAAAAAAATGGGCTGGGGGTGCAGCTCAGCGGTCCAGCACTTTGCAAAGCATGCAGGCACCAGACCTTGGGTTCAACCCCCAGTACCACAAAGAAATAAAAAAAAAAAAAGTCTGGTGCCATAAGCCTGGGGCAGGGCATTCCATCAGTTCCTTAAGAAAATACCACAGCACACAACTGCCTGAAGCTTCTGGTGGCTTCATCAAGGCAGCAAAAGGCACGAACGTCCTTTGTACTTGGTGACCGGCCCACAGCTGAGGAAACAGCCTGGGGATCCTCTTTGCTGTGAACCTACCCTTGCTTTCATGCCATTAATCTTCTTGCACTTCTGCAAACCACCCAGCCTGCAGCACTCTGCTCGGGCCTCAATCCTTTATTATTACCGCTACTAACCAAAGAATACTTTCTAAGATGTTCCCTGTCATGGCGGGGCCCGATGTCTAAGCGCCGAGAAGACATCCACAGCGAAAGAGCTCCTTCTGCAGAGGCAAGCCAGAGGAAGCCTGGAAGCATTCCTGGCAGAATAATTGCTGCAGCCAGGACTAAGCTTTAAGTCTCAGTCTGTGCATAAATACGTAACTCCGTGACCCAGTACATCCCAAGAGTAACTCAACTGTACTTACGGCAATGAAAGAAAAATCAAAGTACTCAGAAGCTTCAACCCTTGACCCAGGTCATTTCATCAACTGAGGGGTGTATTATATACCTTCTATGAAATTCTGATCAGGGGAGACCAATCCCTGGAAAAAGACCTCATGTTTGGGTGAGCGGCAGGTCAACGAAAGAAAAGAAAACCCTCCACCAGATGGATTGACACAGTGTCTGCAACAGTGGGCTTAAACATAAATAAGATCGTATGGCTGGCACAGAATTGGGGAGTGTTTTGTTCTGGTATGGCTGGCACAGAATTGGGGAGTGTTTTGTTCTGCTGTACATAGGGTCACTATGAGTCGGCCTCCCCCTCAACGGCACCTAACCCTACATACAACATGAAATTCTATAAAATTGCTTGAGAAGAAGAGAAGCGTAACTGAACAGATCCATGTTTTTAAATACCTCATCCCAGTTCACTGAGACACTGGTGAGCGAGTAACATTTCTTAAATAAGATAAACCACACATTTCACACTGTGGACATGTTTGGATATGGCAGTAACAAATCCATTAGGGGCTAAGGGCTTATTGTATAACAGGATCTGTCTGTCCCAGAAGCGTCCCGCTCATCCAGAGTTTACACAACATATTCTCCACCTCTGTAAAGAGAAACAGATCAGAGGGGGCACGGCTCCAGCTGGCAGGGAAGTCGCTGATCCCGCTGGGAAGGAATGCTGGCTGACTCACCACCAGCAGCAAACAGAAAGGAGCTGGGTGAGGCACCAGTGGGCGACACGGTGACAAGGCCCATCACAAACGAAGATGTAACGCACAGCAGAAGGCGTAACTCACGGAAACAGTCCGTTCGAGATTTCACCTCTACTTCCCTTCACAGTGATCTCGGGCCTTTTGCAGAAAAGGAAAGAAAAGAAAAACAAATACAGCTGTGGATGGTGGACAGAAAGCTGCCTCGGAGTGCTGGAGTGTTGAATACAGATCAACAGACAAAATCTACTCATGGGAACAACTGGCAGGCTCAAACCAGAACATGTGAAATGTCCAGTGAACTTCACCAGGCTAAGTAAGTCCTCAGGACTCACTGATTTTCTTTTTTTATGCACGACGGTTTTACCCATTACTATCAGAAAGTCTTCAACTTACAACTATTTTATCAAGAGGTACAGAGTCTTGCTACTGCTTGAGATATGTGCTAAAAAAAAAAAAAAAAAAGAAGATGAAATATCCCATATTAACAAGCTTGCACAAAGAAATAAATGCTGCATTGGGGGGGAAGCTGAATTTAATATACAAACGACCTGCTTTATATAAGAATGACCCATTAACATTTCTGAACCATCAACATTCCCAGGTTAAGAGAATAAAATCTAAAGGATAAAAGACATGCGCACTGGGAAAGGATTCGAGAATTTCCATATGAAAATTGCAAAACGTTGAGAAAAAGACGTATTTTCCTTTTAGATATTAATGGTACACCAGGCAAAGAAATTCCCTGGCTCCACAGTGTTACCTCCTTCAAGGTCATTTATCATCAGCCCAACCACCTACGGATGCTTTATTAAAAGAAAACTCCCAGCCTAGGACTGCCAGATCCTACTCAAGACCCACTTATCAAAGGTGTTGCTGCAGCTGACAGACAGCTGTAGAGTGGCAGGCACCAAGTTAGCATTACTTTATATGTGCAAAACCCCATCAGCAAGCTCCGTACCTCTGTCCCCATTAAGCATTCCGTTAACAGCACCTCCGTGAGCTTGGCTTAACAGTTAAGCCTGCAGGAAGCTCTGGAGTGCAAGAAGCCATCCAAAATTTCCTAGCTAATTTTAACCCTATGGAGTTTGATAAAAATTGAATTTAAAATTTTACCATACAGTAACTGAATATTTGGTCTGCCTGAAGAAATTGGAAAAAAATCTAACGTGAATTCAATTATTTTTCAAAAGCTCGTAGGTGATTTTCCACTAAGAAAAATAATAAACTGTATTACTAGAAGGCTTGAAATAGTCCCCGTGACTATCAGTGAAAATGCTCTTTAAAGCCAGGTCTTGGGCCAACAGTATAAGCAACGGTGCAGAA
This sequence comes from Pedetes capensis, assembly GCA_007922755.1. Lineage (NCBI taxonomy): Eukaryota > Metazoa > Chordata > Mammalia > Rodentia > Pedetidae > Pedetes > Pedetes capensis. The sequence goes on from VMDO01007808.1 coordinate 78,754, forward strand.
CGGGCAGCTCAGATCAGACCATTCCCCACCAGATTCGTGCCCTGGATTTTATCCTTTCCAAAGCTTTCTTCCACCCCCTTTAATGCACAAATGATTGTCCAGCACCCTCCCACTCCACGCCCGGGGGGGGGGGGGGGAAGAAAGATGAAGAAATGCAAAAGGGAAAAAATGGTCGCTTGAGCAAATTTTACCCAAATACATCACTGAGACTATTTTCACACCTAGAAGTTGCCGTCTGGTTGGTATTTCAAAGCCCAACCGTCTCTAGGGTTCTGTGAATACAGAGAGTTGTAACTGGGACGTGGGATCTTCCCCACTGCTGGGAAGAAGTAGCAGCGGGAGCTGCGGTGGTGGGTTGGGAGTCCAGGAGATCCTGCAAAGGGATATCTCGGGAAGGAGGGCGGAAGTGGGGAGCGAAGGGTTGAAAAGACAGCTGTACGGGCTAACTGGGTTATTGTAACACGAAGTTACTGCATCCCTTTGGTCTTGAGGCTCTGGGCCCCAGCCTGGAGTCGAGCAATGCCTCAGTCTGGGAAGAATCTGCAGTGTTCGAACGAGGGAGGAAGGAGCAGCGCCAGGGGTACCTAAGGAGAAGGAATTGTGTTAGCGCGGAGCAAACCTTTTCCTGCCTGCCTCCCCGGGGTGGAAATTCCGGGCAGCCACGCTGCGCTTGCACACACACAGGCGCGCACACCCTTGCACGCAGGCACGCACTTTGCTGCACTGGGGATTCGGTAAGCCAGCATTTAGAGAGCGACACGTTCGCGGTGCCGACCCCTTGGCACGCTCGCTCGCGCGCGCGCGCGCAGACACACGCACTCCCCGCACCTCCGGGCTCCGAGAGCATGGCACCAGCCCTGGGGACCAAGGGGCCCGGCGGGGCACCCCGCACTGCCTTCGCAGCACCCAGACGTGGGAGGCATCTCAGGGCAGGGTCCCGCACCCCCGCGGCCCCTGCCCTGCACGCGGATCTCCACGTCTCCGCTCCGTGACAGTGCGCGGGTTCAGCCCCAAAGCCCCAGGGACGGCGCGGCGGCGGCGTTCCCGGCGACAGCCCGCCTCCCCCGAGGCCTCGCGCCCCACCTGCTCCCTTTCTCCGCAGCTCTGCCCGGGCCGTCGGGGAGGCTCCGCACCGCTGCACCTCCGCCCCCGGGTCTTGCAGCGGCGGCGCGGATCCCAGGTGCCCCAGGACGAGCCCGGGAGCCTTGGGCTGGCTCCGCACGCCCTCCCAGAGCCAGGTCCCCTGCTGTCCACACGCGCACTCAGAGAGGCGCCCCGTGCACCCCCGTCCACCATGAGCACCTGCATGCACTTGGCGAGGCCGGCCCCTCCCGCCCCTCGGGCACCCCCGCCCCTCCTGGCGCCCCCTCCCGGGACCCGCGTCGCGAGCTTACAGTCCGCAGGAACTGGATCTCGTCCTCGCCTTCGCCCCCGTCGGCCATGGCTCCCCGTGGCTCGCCCGGCCGGCTCGGGAACCCTGCGGGGCCCGGCGCCCGCGGCCCCGCGCGCTGCCTGCTGCTGCTCCTGTCTCCGGCCCTGCGCCCGCCGTCGCCCGGACCCGGGGGCGGCGCAGGACTGCGCTGCGGGTGCCGAGAGCCCGGTGGTCCCCGCCCGCAGCGCGGAGGCGGCGGCTCAAGAGGGCGCGCGGGGGCGGCTGAGGCTCGGGGCCTCCCTACGCGGCACTGTGCGGGCAGAGGGCTGCCGGGCCAGCGGACGCGGGGAGCCGGCCCGCAGCGCAGCGCGCACGGCCCCGGCGCCGGCGAGCGAGTGCGGCGAGCGCGCGGAGCCGGGTAGTGCGGCGGCGGGGGCGGGCCGGAGGCGGGCCGGGGGCGGGCGGGAGCGCGGGGCGGAGCTGCGGGCTCAGGCTGCCGCAGGTAATCCGCAGCCTGCCCGGGGCGCAGCGCCGCGCACTGGCTGCGCGGGGGATCGCTCCTGGAGCGCGCAGCCTGCCTTCCACCTGCGCGCTGCTGGGGCCTCCCGGCTCAGCCGCCTGCCCTCTCTGACCTTAGGCCCCACCACCATGCTCTTCCTCCTGGACCCACATTAGGCGCTAGGCCCCAATTTCCACCGCACGACTAGTCTTCCCCCCAGGTTCACAGAGCGGGGAGTCTGCCAGTAAAGGGTACCCAATGCATCTTATTGCAAACCTGGTTTTCTTTACTCGTGATCCTGGGAATTCTTCTGTATATACAGAGTACCACACTCTTCACAGATAATCCATACAACGTGCATGATTTTGCTGCACAGAACTTTAACAAATCCGTTCAACAAATACACAGTGAACATCCATGTCGAGCAATGCAGTGCAAGACAGACACGGGGGTTCGTATTCTAACGTCATTAGGAATTGCAATAAACCATGGGAAGATATCTATGAGTCTGAATCACTGAATGGCTCTAAGCTCAGGCTATGTTATCCGTTATTCTCCGTTATTCTCCCCGAGAAACATGTTTGAACATTCTGCCACAAATAGTATATCTAGCTCTGACACTTCTCCATGTGGTAGCCTGTCAGATCCCCGTTTAACGATTGTTGTTAGGTGCCGTTGTGTCGGTGTCCAACTCAGAATGACCCTACACACAATAGGGGAAACAGTGTTGTCAGTGCTTCTCTGCTGTTCATAGGGTTTTCAATGGCAGACTGATTTTTGGCAGTGGGTTGCCGGGTCCTTCTCCCAAGCCTACAGCACCTGGTATTCCCAGGCGGTCTCCCATCCAAGGACTAACCAGGCCCAACCCTGCTTAGCTTCCGAGATCTGACGGGATCAGATGCCACAGGGCTACGGCTGCAGGCAACAAATGATTAGGACTAGGAAAATGCACACTCCGAGACAAGACAGCCTATAGACAAAAAAGCCGGTATCTCTTGTTCCTAGTCCATATGTCTTTCACTTGTGTCACATAAAATGTATATGCAAGGTAAAATTTCCAACTGTCAATTCTACAAAGATGCAGAAACTGTAAAATAAGGATTTTTGCATCGGTTTACCTACATTACACACCCTGCAGTATTTAACTCGTCGCGCAAATTGATGGGCACATTCCATGCAGCTCGCCTTTTAGTTCTGGTTTTCATTAACTTCGTACTCACTGAGCTAGTGGCTGTGTATCTCTAGGAGGATAAATACCATATACATATGTCGAGACATATACTGCTGCTATGATGGAACATCTATGTTACAGAAGTGTACCACTCATCTTACCTAAAACCTCGGCACATTCTTGTAACCATGGTGATGAACCAAGTCTTAAACCATCACTACTTATATGAATTTATGCTTTTAGGGGTCTCTGAGCTCACAAAAGATAAGCTAAAAGTCCTTCTTGAAGGAAGACTATTCTGAAATTGGTTCATGATTTAATGTTAAATAATTGGATCTTCCAAACTTAGGACAAGTTGAGTCGACCTTATTGACCTTTTCAAGTATTTTATTCAGAATTATGCAGTTTCTTAATAAAAACAAACATATGCTGTATGTTTGAGAATCACCCTGTTCTACCTATATGGTACATAAAATTCTTTTTTTTTTTTTCCCCCGGTACTAGGGGTTGAACCCAGGGCCTCACGCTTGCATGCTTTGCAAGTGCTGGACCACTGAGCTGCGCCCCCAGCCCTTTCTTTTCTTTCTTTTTTTTTTTTCCTTTACTTTTTGAGACAGGGTCTCGCTAAGTTTGGCAGACTTCCTCTGGTCTCGAACTTGCGATCCTCCTCGCTCTGCCTCCCAAACCGCTGGGATTACAGGCATGCGCCACCACGCCCAGCTATGCTACAGAAAATTCTTAACCAGTTTTTCATTTTTGTATTTACACCAGGCTTAAACTTTTCTAGCAGGAGTTATACTTATTTCCCTCAATGTAAGTGAACTTATGCTAAATGACCCAGGCGTTTAATAATTATTCACCCTATAAAATCTTCAAAAGCAGATAGATGTAGAGCAGATGATATTTATAAAACCTACCACTTATGTGGGCAGGGATTTAGCTCAGTTGGTAGAGCTCTGTGCTACAGTCTCTGAGGTCCCGAGTTCAATTCTCAGCACCGCAAAAATGGGAGAAGGACCTGGCAATCCACTCCCCAGGCAATCCCGAAACGGTCAGCCATTGAAAACCGTGTGAGGGTCGCTATGAGTCGGATACCGACTCGATGGCACCTAACAACAACAACAAAAACCACTTATGTGGCCTTTAAAACTCAAAAATATAATCCTGTGAGGTTTCTATGTCACTGATCTGCCTACACAGGAGAAGAATGTGGCAGCCCACTCTGGAAACAATCCAGAAAACAATCAGCCATGGAAAACCCTACAGGGGTTGCTATGAGTCCAACATGACTTGATGACACCTAACAACAATCTGCCTGCAGCCATTCCCTGGCATCAGATCTCAGAAGCTAAGCAGGTTGGGCCTGGCTAGTACTTGGGTGGGAGACTCCCTGGGAATACCAATTGCTCTAAGCTTGAGAGAAGGACCTGGAAGCCCACTCTCAAAACACAATCAGCCATTGAAAACCCTATGAATAGCAGAGAAGCACTGATATAGTGCCAGGCATGGCATAGTGTCAGGGAGTGTTTCATCTGCTCTACCAGAGGTTGCTATGAGTCAGATAGGACTCAACGGCACCTAACAACAACAATCTGCACTAAACGTCTAAAATTATGTTGAAGAATGATACATAATATTTATTTTTAGAAGGACAACTGAGGCAGATATAGCAAGAAGTTCAGTATTGGTGGTTACTATGGGCTGTATTATTACTTTTGCCACCCTGATATTGGGACATATTTCATAATTATAAAATGAGATAATATCTACAAAAAACTACTTTAGCAAAAGTTATAGAAACTTTCCTTAGAATATTTTCAATTTGATTTTTGAATAATTTAGTTATGATTCCTTGGTTTCTTCTTGTAGTAAACAGTTGTAAGAAAATTTGTGTTCAAGTGGTAAGATCATAGGATGAGAACCAATCTCAATTTTAAATATAATTTTAGTTGTGAGAAAGAAATATAATTTTATGTCACTTAAAGCTTGTGGTCAATGTCTCTGAGTCTTGTTGTAGACTTAAGCTATAAGCAGGCATTTTTCTGGGCACAAAACTACAATTCAGGAAATGAACAAAAGTTGGTTATTTAGATTCTAGTGAACATCTAAAAGTTGGTATCTATGTTTTATAATTTGCATAAAAATAACTGAATGTGGTGGTACACTCCAGTCCAAGAAACTCAGGAGGTGGGGGCAGGAGGATTGTGAATTTGAGGCCAGAGGCAGCCTGTGAAACTTAGTGAGACCCTGTCCCCAAAAAACAAAAAACAGGTTGGCAGTGCAGCCCAATGGTGGTTGAGCACCAGCAAAGTATGTGTGGGGCCCTGGGTTCAACTCCCAAGTACTGTAAAAGTAAATTAATTAATTAGCTAATTAATTAAATTAAAATAAAAATATGTCTCTGTTCCCACATGCATCCCACATATAATACTTAATTTTTCTGTTTACTGTCGAACTTTCTTCTCCTAATATTGCCTTATTTTATTGGATGAAAAAAATCACATTTCTTTTTTTTAAGAATGTTTCTGCAGTCATCTAGTTCAGAACCACACAGGTACCACACAGCCACCGTTCACCCAGCAAGCCTCTAGACATTCTTATTAACACAAAAACTTCGGCCATTTGTATGTTTTTTCCTTTGACTTATAATGTACTAATATCCACAGTAATGCATGGGAGCTTTAAAAATTGACTTCTTCCAGGTCCATAAAGCCATGAAACACATGAAAAAATGCTCAGTATCCCTAGCCATTAGGGAAATGCAAATTAAAACAACTCTGAGATTTCACCTTACACCAGTAAGAATGGCCAAGATCGATAAAACAAATAACAACAAATGCTGGCGAGGTTGTGGTGAAAAAGGAACACTATTACATTGTTGGTGGAGCTGTAAATTGGTCCAGCCACTGTGGAAATCAATATGGGGATATCTTAAAAAACTGAAAATAGATCTACCGTATGACCTAGCTATAACACTACTGGGAATTTACCCAAAGGAAGATGTATCATCATACCACAGAGACACCTGCATCTCCATGTTCAATGCTGCACTTTTCACAATAGCAAGGATATGGAATCAACCAAAGTGCCCTTCAACAGAAGAATGAATAAAAAAAACTATGGTATATATACACAATGGAATACTACTCAGCAATCAAGAAAAATGAAATAAGGTCATTTGCAGCAAAATGGATGGAATTAGAGAAAATTATTTTAAGTGAACAAACCCAAGCTCAGAAAGAGAAACAACACATGTTCTCACTCATATGTGGGAGTTGAATCAAAATTATAAGGAGGAAACATCCTATTCAAAGGTCGGATCAAAATAAAACAGAAAAAAAAAAGCTAAGAATGGTGTCAATATAAATGGTCTAGAAAATGCATGCAATTGTTCTGACAAGATAATAACAAAGTTCGCTTCAGGAAAAATTTCTATATTAAACAGAACTGGGACTCAAGTACATATCGAAAAATATTACCAAGTAAATGATAGAGAAGACTTAGATGGGGAGGGTGAGGGGGAGGCATACAAGAGGGTAAGGGGGAACCTATATGAATAATGTACATCAAAATGTATATATATAAATGCCACAGTGAAAAGCATGTCAGAATGAATCACATTAAGGTGTACATTAAAAATGTCCAATAAAAAAAAATTGACTTCTTCCTCAGGGTCAGTCAGCAATACCAGTCTAATTTACCTTCTTTCAGTTGTTGTTGTTGTATGCCATCGAGTCGAGTCCAACTCATAGCGACCCTTATAGGGTTTTCAATGGCTGTTTTGGGATTGCCTTGGGAGTAGTTGCCACATCCTTCTCCCATTTTGCGGTGCTGGGAATCGAACTCGGGACCTCAGAGACTCCAGAGCAGCGCCCTACCAAGTGAGCTAAATCCCAGCCTTTCTTTCAGTTAGGACCTCATAAATTGGAGGGTTTATTGCTGATTAAAAGCCTCTGGAGTAATCCCCGGGTCATTATAAAGTTAGGATTGGAGAGGTCCTAACATCTTCCAATTTAGTCCATTCCTCCTCTATATAGGTTGGCAGATCTAAAATCTCTAGGAAACACTTCATGTGTTTCTTTTAATTCCATTTAAGAACTCAAAAAACCAAGACTTTAGATAATTTCCATTATTGCATATCCCTTAAGCTTCCACAGTTCTGACGGGCACCTGTCCTAGGAAAAGCTCCAGGGGTTCCCTGGGGAACTCACCCCAACTCAGTCCTCAGGAAACACAACCTGAACTCCTGGGTCTGCACTGCTCCAAGGGGCCAAGAATGACCTAAGAGATGGCAAAGAGCAGGACAAAATCTCACGGACTGAGCACATTCTATGCGCCAGGCATTTTATTTTCATTGTTTTTTTCCTTCTGCACACCAATGCCATTTTAGAAAGAAAGGACCAAGGCTCGGAGAAGTTGCGTAGCTTGGCCGAGATCACGCAGCTGCCGAATGCGGAGGCAGGGGGCTGAGCTCTTTGCCATGGCTTTGCTCTGCTGGCCTTCCTGGTCCCATGTGGAAAGCGCAAGAGTCTAGACGAGCACAAGCTATAAAAGGCGCTGGCAGTCCCTGCAGATCTGTCCCTGACTTCAGGCCAAGCCAGGGTCCTACTAGCTCTTGGAATGCTAAGTAAATTCTGGAAAGAGACAGGACCGCTGCATGCTCAGAACTAAAATCCAGCCTTTGCCTTTCTCCACAGTTTGGACTCCTAGGAGAAGTCAGTTTTTCAGGATTTAGAGGTTATCATCCATGGCCATCTTATCAGATCCTTGCATTGATCTTAAGATTATGAAGCTCCAAACTGCAATTAGTATTCTGGTTTCCAGGGTCAGGGCTGAGCTACATATAGATGATAAACGTTCATATGACCTAACCCATGGGATGAGGGGAGCCCTGGACATTAAGGAGAAGCAAGACCCTTCATAAATAAAAGTTCACTGATTAATCACCTTCTCTATTGAAAGGGGGCTGGAGTTTAGCTCAGTGGGTGAAACGTTGCTCTGCCCTCTCTGAGGGTCCAGATTTGATCCCCAGCACCGTAAAACAGAAGAAGGATGTGGCAATCCATTCCCAAAGCAATCGGCCATTGAAAACCCTATGAGGGTCACTACAAGTCAGACCCAACTTGATGGCACCTAACAACAACAGCAACTGCTGAAAAGAGATGTGAGGGCTCAGGCACTGTGGGTTGCCAAGGTGAATGCTGGGTGGGCAACCAGCAGATTGGCCCCAACTTCCTTCTACAGGACAGTGGTCCCTTGGTATCCATGGAAAGTGGCTTCAAAGGCCCCTTACAGACACTATATTCCATGGATGGTCAACTCCCTCATATAAAGTGATATATTCACACCTAGCCTACAAGTGTCCTCCTCCACCCTTCCAATTATCTCCGGATCACTGACAATGCTTACATCCATTCTGAGTAAATAGTTGTGCTATATTGTTTAGGGGATAATGGCAAGAAAGGTGTCGGTACAGGTTCATTATGGGCGGGATTTTTTTCAAATATTTTTGATCCCCAGTTGGTTGAATCCATGAATGCAGAACCCATAGATACAGAGGGCCAGCCAGCCAGAGCTGCCTTTTCATAGGCTATATGTTTATAATAAATAATGGTCTCATTGTTAAGGGGGTGATCTCAGGACTGTCTGCAATCACTTAAGAACAGAGAAGCTTGGTGTTTTGTGAAATAAGAACTCCCATCTCAATCCTCCCATGGAAATACACTAGGTATTGCTTAAAAGTCTAAAAAAAATCTATGACATTTACTAAAACAGCCCCCTCTGTTTTCATCTTCCAATTTAATCAGATGTCACATATATTGGATTGCATATAATACACTTTTGGGGGGGGTTGTTTGTTTTTGCCACAAAGTCATACCATATTCTAACTTCTGTAGGAGACCCATTTGTCTTGGGTAGAGGTACAGCTGGGAAGGGTAGAAAACACATATATTCAACCTTGTGAGGCTTCAGGAAGATACAAAATCCAGCTGCATGTTGACATGGATTTCTACCATGCTTAACTGGATACAAAAGGAGCAATGGTACTGTGCTACAGAAGAACTCTCTGTTCACCTTCGTCCTCAGATGTCCTCATCAAAGTGAAATGTCTAAGGATGAAGGACTACAAAACGTTCGTTGGAGAAAAAGAGCTATGAACCATAAGATCAACTTCATGTATCAGGTCTATGTTGCGATACTTGGCAGAATCCTAACACCCACCCTTCAGGTAGCAGAGGGAGTTTACTGAGTCATGGAGGATGACGTTGCCCAGCCCAACAGCCCCCTTGACTGAGGCTGTGCTCTCAGAAAGCCAAATGCAGAGGCCAGGACAGACCCACTGTGAAGCCCAGGCTGAGACTTTACAGTTTATATTCAGTGCATCCATTCTTTCATGTATTATTCATTCAGCATCAGTGGTGCCTGGCTCTGTGCTCTCTTCCTGGAATACGAAATGAGCATGAAAGTATCCATTTCCTGGCACCCTCAGAAGTACAGGGTGCAGAAGAAATGAGTGCTGTGCCAGGCACACAGAGAAGGGAAGAAGGGACAGGCTACGGGGGCTGCAAGGGAAAGGCTCCTTGGAACAAGTGACGTGGGGGCCGAATGGTAAAGGGTTGTCGTCCACCATTTAGGGAGGGAATGGGTCAGGGAGGAGCAGTTGTCCTGGGGATTAAAGGGCAGAGGCTTGACCAAGGCAGAGAGGCTTCTCAGAGATAAACCCAAGGGCCAGGGAAAGGGTGGTACCATCCCAGAATATCCACATGGACTGCAGTGGACCAGGACACTATAGAATAGCCCATCACCCTCGTGT
>VMDO01007809.1:0-88588 GCA_007922755.1 Pedetes capensis
TCCTCCTTCTTCTTCTTCTTTTTGTTGTTGTTGTTGTTAAACCCAGGGCCTCATGCATTCTACGCAACTGCTCTACCACTGAGCAGTGCCCCCAGCCCCTTTTTTATTTTTTATTTTTTGAGATACAGTGTCATTAAGTTTTTCAGGCTGCTCTGGCCTCCAACTCATGATCCTCCTGCCTCAGTTTCTGGAGTCACTGGGATTACAAGTGTGCACCACCACACCTGGCTACAGTACTCTTTTGTAAAGTATTGTGTTTACCCTCTTAATTATGCTTTATCTAATTGAGTATTGAGGTTATTTAGATTTTTGCAGCAGGAACTTTTTCATTTGAGGAAGAAAGAAACTCTAGTTTGGGAGTGGAAGGAGGAATCAGGATCAGCTCCAAGTCTGGGGCCTGGTTTCATTATTTCCTGGGAAAAGCCTTGTCCCCAAAGAAAGCTGCCTTTGAGATCTAGGGTACACCCAGCATCCAGAAGGGCAATTCTCACCTGGGAGAAGTTGGGGCCCCAACACACCAATCATGGCCCAGTGTCCTGGCCCTGGGGAATGCAGTGAGAAAGAGGACAGGAGACAGGATGCTTTGGCAGGAGGAAAGTTGAGAGTCTTTGGACTGGGGCAGGATTTTCAAACAATGAGAACAGTAAAGAAGAACAGTGAAGTGGCTTTCTTGGCTCTGGAGAGACTGTTTGTCCCCTATTCTTTAGATACTTGGTAGGCACTGGGTAGCGGGATTTAGCTCAGTTGGTAGAGCACTGTGCTGCAGTCTCTGAGGTCCCGAGTTCAATTCCTAGCACTGCAAAAATGGGAGAAGGACCTGGCAATCCGCTCCCGAGGCAATTCCAAAACAATCAGCCATTGAAAACCCTGTAAGGGTCGCTATGAGTCGGATACCAACTTGACAGCACCTAACAACAACAACAACAAGGCACTGGGTACAGCAGAGGGCAACAGACCAGCCCAACCCCAGAAGACACTTCTGTGTAACAGCAAAGACAGGCTCCAAAGCAAATGAATCACAAAGCAGGCTAGTGCCATGATGGGGAGGTAGGGCTCCCCAGAGTCAGATAAGGACAGTTCAGTTGAAAAATGAGTATTGTTAACGATGGTAGGGCCTGGGCCAGAAGACCATTGGAGGCAAACAGGAAATGAAGCATGGCAGCCTTGGAGGGCACAAACAGGCAAACGGTTATCTGCATGCACAAGGCTTTTGGTTGAACCCTTAGTACTGCAAAAATAAATAAAATTAAAATCCTCTTAAAAAATGGGTTTTTTGCCAGATGTGTGGTGGACATCTGTAATCCTAGCAACCCAGGAGGTAGAGGCAGGAGGATTGCAAGTCCGAGGTGAGAGGTGGCCTGCATAATTTAGCAAGGCTCTGTCTCAAGACAAAAAAATAAAAAGGAGGCTGGGGGTGTGGCTCAGTGGTAGTGTTACTGAGGAGGCAGGTTGGCAGGTCCAGCAGGTCCAGAAGGCCTCGTTGGGAGACAACACAGCAAGCAGCTACCATCACAGTGCGGTAGATATTACTTTGGTTTGTTTGTGTTCAGCACATAAAAGAATTTATACACGACATAAATTATAGTAGAGAAGCCAGGCTCAGTGGTGTATGCCTGTAATCCCAGTGACTCGGGAGGCAGAGGCAGGAGGATCACAAGTTTGAGACCAGAGGCAGTCTGTGTAACTTAGCGAGACCCTGTCTCAAAAAGTAAAATGGGCTGAGGGGTGCAGATCAGTGGTCCAGCACTTGCAAAGCATGCAAGCTCGAGGCCCTGGGTTCAACCCCCAGTGCCGAAAAATATATATATATATAGTAAAGAATATAGTTTCTTAAATGTAGGGAATATAGAGGTAGATATTAAAGATGATGCCTTCAAGATGTGAAGGCAGGCAGTAGTAAAGGGCTACTATGGCTTATAGCCAAGGTCACAGATGTCTTTTATAGTGAAGTTTGGGCCCTCAAGGGAGGAAAGAAAGATTCCTGGAGTCTATGCCTGGAATGGGCTTCTAAGGAAGGGGCCTGAGGCAGAATAAAAAGACAGGAGAATTCTAGGGACATGAGAAGGAAAGGGCTTTTCACACCAGGATCTGGTCTGAGTCCTCTTCTTGTTGCTGTTGTTAGGTGCCATTGAGTTGAATCTGACTCATAGTGACTCTACATACAAAAGAACAAAACACTCCCTGACTCTGTCCCATGCTGGGCACTAGGTTAGTGTTTCTCTACTATTCATGGAGTTTTGATGGCTAATTGTTTTGGGATTGTGTTGGGTGTGGGCTACCAGGTCCTCCTTCTATTTTTACTGTGCTGGGGATCAAACCCAGGGTATCAGAGAGCGCAGAGCAGCACTCTACTAACTGAGCTAAAACCCAGTCATAGGGGGATGAATCTTATCAACCAAAAATTCTAGCACCATCAGAAGGGAAAGGCTGCTATGAGAACTAACAGCATACAAAATAAATAAGGAAAGAAAGAAAGAAAGGAAGGAAAGAAGGAAGAAAGAAAGAAAAAAGAGAAAAGAAAAAGGAAAAAAAAAAAAAAGTTTCCCTAGAATCTCACCAAACCAGATTATAGACTATAATTAAAGTTACCAGACCTAGGCAGGAAAAAAGACAGAAAATTTGGCCGACATGGGAAGAGAGAGAAGCCCCTCCCTCTAAAATCTGACATCTCCCACTGATTAAAAACCAACTCAGGGAATCTGCTCACAGCTCCCACCAGTTGAGGGTCAACAGTACCTAAGTAACTGACAAGATCACTGAAGACTGTCTACGTGGAGAAAATTCTCATCTTCCTGGGGCTCTCAAACAAGAATGTTGGAAATAACAAATAGGCCATGCTTACTAAGCCCCTGAATGTTTACGGCCTTTAACATTGCTAGCGTCCTTCTCTCATCCCCGAGCCTAAACACTGCACCCCATAAAATCACCTTACAATTTAACTTATACAAGGAAATTCCTTAGGATACAAGGAATGGATAGACTAGTTCATGTTGACTTTTCTTGTAGTAAATTTTTGACTCTACTTAATTTTTAAACCAGTTAGGAAAAAGCACAAAATCATATATGTCTCCAATGTAAAGGCACCCAAGCGTGACTCTCTCTCTAGATGCCTCCACTCGCTCTGAAGCACATACAATCCTTTTCCTTTACCTAATAAACTTTAATCTGCTTCAGTCTCTTACTGACTCATCCTATTTTTTTTTTTCCTCAGCTCTCATCTGAATGGAGGTCTTGAGAAGGGAAATTCCTCAGGCTAGGCCTGGCCCAGAAGGAGGCAGTTCAAAAGCTCAGGAATCCCGATGGCTGTGATCCTGATAAGGGAGCCCTCGCTGGTGAACAATGTCCTTTTTATTTGTAGGGGGTGGGTGAGTCTCACGTAGTCCTTATTGATAGGAAGTTAGCTTAGGCGTTAGCAGGCAATATGAAGGAAGAGGGATTGAAATTGGTGAGTGATGAAGCCATGGGCATCTGGTGAGGCCACTGGAAGGACATCTTCTAATGGGCCCCCCACTAATCCAAGACATTGATCCATTTATAAAACAAAGACCCACAGGTTTATGTCACACTGGATGCCCTGAGCTGCTTTCCCAGAGCTGATGTCACCCTGGACAGATGTGCCCTAGTTTGAATAAAAATAGGGGAGACATGCCTGTTCTTTTCTCCTTCTTTCTTCTTTTCCTCTTCTCTCTCCACTTCTTGCAGCTTGCTCTTCTCTTCCTTTTCCAGTAACCACGTGCACGCCTATCTCTTATCTCAGGCCTGCCATCTTCTCTGTCTACTTGGGATAATTTTCCCTCTGAAGCCTTCTTAACTCTGTTCTCTCTGATTTCACTGTTCCCTGGGAAATAGAATTATCCTTATGCAGATTCACCCAGGGAACCCAGTTTAAGTTTCTCTCCAGGTTTACTTAAGCTTTTCCAGGTGCCTCAGTTTTCTTTGTAATTATATCTTAATAATGTACTATTTTAAAATAAACCTTATTTTATACTCTCTACTACCTACAGAGGGCTGGGATTTAGCTCAGTTGGTAGAGCACTGCTCTGCAGTCTCTGATGTCCAGAGTTTGATTCCCAGCACCGTAAAAACGGGAGAAGGATGTGGCCAATCCACTCCCAAGGCAATCCTGAAACAATAAGCCATTGAAAACCCCATGAGGGTCAGTTGCTATGAGTTGGAAACAACTCAACAGCACCTAACAACAACTATCTACAGATATACCACCCTGGCATCCAATCCCATCTGATCTCCCATGCTAAGCAGGGCTGGACTGGTTAGTCCCTGGATGGGAGACCACCTGGGAATACCCGGTGCTGTAGGCTAGGGAGAAGGACCTGGCAGCCCACTCCTGAAGCAATCAGCCATCGAAAACCCTATGAACAGCAGAGAAACACTGACAATAGTGCCAGGCATGGCACAGTGTCAGGTAGTGTTTTATTCTCTTGTACATACAGCATTATGAGTCAGACCCAACCTGATAGCACCTAATAACAACAACATACTCTCTACTCTAACTTCTGTGTCAGGTATAAACTCATTTATATGCTAAATACAAAGACCAGGGTTATGTTGTCAAATTCCCAGACCTGTGCTTCAGACCTGCCGCTCTGTGCTTCCTGCGAATCTCCAGTAACATTATCATCCTTCATGGCTAAAGGCAGGGGTGACTTTTCCTTTGCTTCTTCTTTGCAAGGAGCGGTGACCATTTATATCTCAAGTGCCTGGGGAAAAAAATCGCTGGGAATTAGGTGGTTGCAGAGGCCTCTTCAGTTCCTTTCTTCTTGCCTAGTACTTTATCAGTAGAGTGTTTGCAAACATGAGTGAGGCCCTGGATTGAACCCCCAAGTACTGCAAGAAAGAAAGAGAGAAAGAAAGAAAGAAAGAAAGAGGAAGAAAAGGGCCGGGTGCAGTGGCGCACGCCTATAATCCCAGTGGCTTGGGAGGCGGAGGCAAGAGTATCACAAGTTTGAGACCAGTGGCAGTCTGCATAGCTTAGCAAGACCCTGTCTCAAAAAAGTAAAGAAAATGGGCTTGGGGTGCAGCTCAGTGGTCCAGCACTTACAAAGTATGCAAGTGTGAGGCCCTGGGTTCAACCCCTAGTACCACAAAAAAAAAAGAGAAAAGAAAAGAAAAGAAAAAAAGAAAAAGAAAAAAAAGAAAGAAAGAAAAGGAAAGAAGAGAAGAAAATAAGTAAAGAAAGAAAAGAAAAGAAAAGAGAAAAGAGAAGAAAAGAAAAAGCAAGTGGCTGTCATGTGAAGAGCCAGGGGAGGCAGGCAGGGGCTAGAGCAAGGTGACAACAAAAGTGGGGCTTGGGCCAAGGGCCGCAGAACCAGGGAAGGAGGCTGCAAGAAAAACAACCTTTTGCCCTGCATTCCGCAGTGCACCTCCTCTAGTCTTCTAAGTCCCTGGGAGGCAGCTAGGTAGGGAGCCTGATGTTTTCTACAGATAAATGAACCGAGATCCGGGAGATCAACACTCGCCTAAAGATACCCATGGTATATACGTATCAGAGGCAAGATCGGAATCCAGGTTAGTCTCACCCCTGAGCCTCTTAAAGCTAGAGAGGTAGCTAGGTTCATTCACCCAGCCACTCATACATTCATTTATTCATACAATATATGGAACCCTACCATCTGCCAAGCACTCTTCTTAGAGTAAGATTTCAGTAATAAATTAAAATAATGAAACAGAGAAGAGCAGGCCAAAGAGTTTGGGGTTTTTTTTTTTTTTTTTTTTTTTTTTTTTTTTTTTTTTTTTTTTTCTTCTTCTTCCAGTATTGGGAAGTTGAACCCAGGGCCTTGCACATACTTTGCAAATGCTGTACCACTGAGTTGCACCCCAGATTTTTAAAATTAGTTTTTGTCTTGAGACAGGGTGCTGCTAAGTTACACAGGCTGCCTCTGACCTGGAACTTGCAATCTTCCTCCCTCCGCCTCCTGAGTCTCCAGGATGGGCTTTACTCTGTCAGCCACACAGAGAAGGCCGGTTTCCAGGAAAGCAGAGTGAGCCTCCTCCCTGAACTACCCCTCTCCCCGGGGCAGGGAGGTATATTGTTCTTCCTCCAGGAAGAGGCTGCCAAAGGCAGAGGTTTCTCCGAAGCAAACTCGTGTTGGGTACACCTGTACCTGGTGCCCTCATTTGTCCTCTGGACCCACAGTCTCTAGAAGTCTTGAGGAACAAGGAAGCAGACTTCCTAGTGGCAGAAAGAACACTCCCTGCCACCCACCGTTGGCCCTATCACCCTGTGCTGTGTGCTCAGGAGGCAGGGGCTGTTGGCTCCTGTTTTCCTTGTATCTACACTGAGCCCAGCACGGTGCCTGGCAACAGAAAGGGCTCAGTGAAGATGAATAGAATGGAGAAATTATTTAAAGAGAGAAAAAGAGATGAGGGAACTTAGTTGCAATATCTGAAAGGCACTCCGTGATCTCACTGAGGAGAGATTGGCCACAGATCCTTCTTATCAATGAATGACTCAGGCTCTCAAAAAGACTTGGCTCTTGTAATTGTCCTTGATAGAGCGGGAAGTCAGTTAGGAATGAATCATGGGATACCAAAAGTTAATCTAAGGATTTGAGACACAAAGAACACCAACAAGACCTAGGATTCCTTAGATAGGGATACCTGCTAAAGAACAGCTCTTTTAAGATAGAAGCATCAGCTCCAGAGACTGGCTGGCGCTGGCCTGCACTTGTTAGGCTGGGGAAGCTTGCTCAGGGTGTTTACACAGGCGTAAATAGAAAAGGCAGCATTCTTTGTTTCACAAATAAGAATCAATCTCAGCCAGAGAGATCCCCTCTCTTCTGATCAAAGAGTAACTTTGGTTCATTTTGCCATCTTTTAACAGGCATTAGCATTGCAGTTTTGACACACACACCCCATGGGCTTTTCAAGTGGGTTATGGGCAGCCACATGCTCAGTAAGTTAGAAGTTGCAAACCCCCTGGAGCTGACAATCAGAAAGTAAAACTGCACCCCAATGGCTGAATTTAGGTGGCAACCCACCAAGAGAATCAATAAAAGAAGCCCACCCCTTGGGCAGCTTTGCTTACTCCTGTCTGAGTAGTCCATTCTCCCTCTGAGGGTGTATCTTTTTAAAATTGTTTCTCTGTAATAAACTTTACTCTTGCTACTATCTGTGTGTGTGTGTGTGTGTGTGTGTGTGTGTGTGTGTGTGTGTAGCCATCTACATGTTAACATCTCAAGGGAGAGATCTGGGAGGGAGAAAGAATGCAATTACAACTCATTGAATATTAGTGTGTCATATACTTTCCATTTATTCCCTCTTTTAAAAATTATTTACCCAGTGCTGGGGATCAAACCCCTACAGTCTACCACTGAGCCAAAGCTCTAGCCTATTTATTCCCTGTTTGTTTTTTCCTCCATACTTGGGGGTTGAACTCAGGGTCTTGTGGATACTTCGCAAGGGCTCTACCACTGGGCTACACCCTCAGCCCATTTTTCACATTTTATTTTGAGATACAGTCTAAATTGCACAGACTGCCTCTGGCCTTGAACTTGCAATCCTCTGCCTCAGCCTCCCAAATTGCTGGGATTATAGGTATGCACTACAGCATCCATCTATTCCCTCTTTTAATCCTTGTGATAACCCTGGCCGGCTGGTGGTCTTCCTCCCACTGAAGGAAAGGGAGGCTCAGAGGGAGAGAGTCTGCTCCAATGTTCTGGCTAGTAAGTGGCAGGCCTGGGACCCAGAGCCAGGCCTCTTTTAAACCCAACACACAATGCACCAAGAGAGGATATGGAGGGTGCAGGGAGAAGGTTGTCTGAGACCTGACAATTCCTGTGGTAGGCAGAAAACACCCCACCACTATCACCAGCAAAAGAAAAATGCCCTGTTGCAGTTATCCAGGTGGGGTGGGGTGGGGTGTGGAGGAGGTGGTCAGCACCTACTGACCAGACGGGATCAATGTCCTTGGGTCGGTAGAGCCCCTGCTCAGTTTCCTTGGCCTCTACCTCTAGAATCTCTCCCATGCTAGTGGCACATTCCCTAGCGTAGGCGTCCAGATGGCAGGGAGGGCCCAAGAGACAGCAGAAGATGCTGAGCAGGCCTTCCTTATCACTCTCCCCATGGCCCCACGGATCATCCGTTGCCACCCGACCATCTCATTGGCTCCCTCCTGCTTACTCATCTCTCTTCTTTCCCATCTTCCCAGGCCGTGGTTGCTGTGGAAACATAGAACAATGACATCATCACAGGGTGAGAGCTGGGGAGCTGTTGCTCTTGTTAAGTGCCTTTCAGGCACCGGTTCTGCTGCCAGCCAGAAGTTAAAAACTACATCTGGATCTGCCAAGGGCAAGAAGAAGAGCAGGAAAAGGGACTGTCCCTCACCCCACATAGTGTGCATAACAGGGCAAGGAGGGTGAAGGTACTCAGAGGGATGAGGGGGGAACAGTGCATACTTAGAAGGAAGGATGAAAACCAAGTAAGTGCTGGGCATGGTGGCACACATCTGTAGTCCCAGCACAACTTGGGCAGGGCCCAAGAGAAGGAGCAAAAGGATTTTTTGGCAGTGCCTCTAACCCCAACCCATCCCATAGACCTCCGGTGCCCTTCTTCACAGCTGCAGCAGTTTCTAGTCCTATTTTTTTTTTTTTTTTATGGTACTGGGGGTTGAACCCAGGGCCTCGTGCTTGCATGCTTTGCAAGTGCTGGACCACTGAGCTGCATCCCCAGCCTTTTTTTTTTTTTACTTTTTGAGACAGGGTCTCGCTAAATTATGCAGACTGCCTCTGGTCTGGAACTTGTGGGAACTCCTGCCTCCACCTCCCAAGCCACTGGGATTACAGGCATGCGCCACCTCGCCCGGCTCTAGTCCTATCTTAGAAATTTTAAAATGAAGCTAGGCAGAGTGATACATGCCTGTAATCCCAGCAAATTGGGAGGCTGAGGCAGGAGGATCACAAATGCGAGGCCAGAGGCAGCCCGCCTAACTTAGATAGACCCTGTCTCAAAAAGTAAAATTTGGACTGGGGGTGCAGTTCAGTGGTAGAACATTTGCAAAAGGGCATGTGAAGCTCTGAGTTCAACCCCCTCAGTACTGCAAAAAAAAAAAAAAAAAAAAAAAAGACATTAATTTTAAAATAAGTATATTGATTCTTCAGATTATGTTTTCCTGGGAAGATGGCCCTCTACCTCTGAGATAACATGTGTTAGGAAAGCACAAGATGCCACAAGCCTTTCAGTCTGAGGGGAAAACTTGTCTAGGTGTTCATCTTTGAGAAATCTCTAAGAGGGGGAAGAAAATACATGCTGCACATGTATGTTGTTCCCCTAAGA
Source organism: Pedetes capensis (assembly GCA_007922755.1). NCBI lineage: Eukaryota > Metazoa > Chordata > Mammalia > Rodentia > Pedetidae > Pedetes > Pedetes capensis. The sequence goes on from VMDO01007809.1 coordinate 9,292, forward strand.
AAAATCAGCCAGTGGAGAGGGAGAAGTTGCAGGAACAGAAAAACAAGAAGAGAACTCACTGGTGGAGTCATGACTTGGACTAAATAGGAAGAAGTAGGATCCTGGGCATTTGGCTAATTTCAGAATAGGAGTGGAGAAAGGTGATTTGTTTTCCTACTAAAATCATGGTGGAAGCAGAATAGCAGTGGAAGACGGACTTTTCCTTAGAATTGCCAAAAGTGGAACTTCATGCCCACTTGCATGGATCCATTCTTTTAAATAATAAGAAGAATTTAATAGCCAAGAAGCTAAAATCCACAAGCAAGTGACTGTGATTGACAAGGGAAACACAAGGACTTTAGAAGAATGTTCCCAGATATTTAAAATTATTTATTTAGCCCTGAAGATATTCTAATGGTCACAAAAGATGTCATTAAAGAATTTGCAGACGATGGTGTCAAATATTTGGAAGTGAGGAGCACACCAAGAGGAGAAAATGCTACTGGAAAGACTAAAAAGACTTATGTGGAATCCATACTTAAAAATATAAAACAGTCCAAACAAGAAAACTTAGATATTGATGTAAATAAGGTATCTGTGGCAATTGACAGAAGAGGTAGCTCTTCGGGAGCCAAGAGTTCTTCCTTTCTATCAAGGATACAGTTCTTGGCCTTGACCTCAGTGGAGATGCTACTACAAGACAAGCAAATGACTTCTTGGAACCTCTTTTAGAAGGTAAAAAAGCAGGCCTGAGGTTGGCATTGCATCTCCCACAGATTCAAAAAACAAACAAACAAGACAACTGCTCCTGGATCTGCTTCCTGCCGGAATTGGGCAAGGAACATTTCTCAACTCCTCAGAGGGGAGGATCTGTGGATCTGGTGGACTTTGTGAGGCAACACTGGATACCAGTAAAACTCTGTTTGACTTCAAACATCAAAAGTCAGGCAGTTCAGCCTTATGACCAGCATCACTCTGGATTCTGGTATAGCACTGCTCATCCTTCTGAGATCTGTACTGATGATAAGCGTGTCTTTGTAACAAACCTTGCTCAAGAGTACCAGCTGGCAGCTAAAACGTCTAATTTGACCCAGTCCTAGGTGTGGCATCTATCTTAGGAATCCTTCAACTACATCTTTGTTTCTGACATCACCAGATCTGAACTGAGCAAAAAGTGGAATCACCTGAAACCCAAATGTTACACTTACAAGCTGTAATGAGGAGAGCTACTTTCGAGTATATGCTATAACAGAGATTTTATTTCCATATCCCACTTGGTAAACCGCCTGCCACTTCCTTTCAAGCATAGCAACCAAGTACATGGGCTCTATCATGAGGCAGATGGTCCATAAATATGTCCTAAACTGACCAATAGGTCTCTCGTTTCCTTCTTTTCTTCCTTCCTCTCTATTTCCTGCTCTTCGTGCCTCTCTTCTTTCTCTAGGAACCATGTGCCCGCTTCTCCCTTCTCTCAGACCTACCATCTTCTCTGTCTATGGTATTTTTCCCTCCAGAAGCCTGCTTAACTCTGTTCTGTCTGACTTTACCTTACCCTGGGAAATAGAAATATCTTTATGTAGATTCACCCAGGGGACCTAGTTTATTGTAAGGTCCTTTCCAGGTTTACCTAAGCTTCTCCCAGTGCCTCAGGCTTCTCTGTAATTATTTCTTACTGGTGTACTATCTTTTTAATAAACTTTACCTATGTTCCCTATTGTAAAAAATAAATACACAAAAAATAAATAGACTGATCAGTAGGCCCCGAGGCTTACTTCAATGCTGCTTTCTAGAAGGAACTAGAGCGTTGTTGCTAATGAAATTCCCCTTTCCACTAGTGATTTTTTTTAACTTAGCAGGTCCTCCCCATCAGTGATCATTAAATATCAGGGAAGTCAAAGTAACTTCTCATGGGGAAAATTGTTGGAATTATTAGATTAGGGTAAAGAGGAAGGGAAAAACAGATTGTTATCAAGAACTTTAAGCCGTCTCTTTTGACAATAGCTCTGTAGTTTGTTTTGCTCACTTAATCGGACTCCCTTCATTTGCTTTAACTCTTTTAAATATTATTCCCCAACTCTATTGATGCAAGGTCACAACATACACCAATGATTTGTGTGAATGCATAGTCTTCAGGGTTAATCTTCTTTGGGTGACTATGTAGTGAAAAATAAAACTGCTAACATCTGGCAAAAAAAAAAAAAAATCATATTAGAGAAGCAAAGAAATCTGCTTTGGGTGAACCTGCAGGCAAGAGGCCAAGCTCAGACTGTTTTAGGTATCCTGCACCATCCATGGTTCTAAGAATAAAAACAATGGCAGCAAGTTGGCTTGTTGGTGCTGTAATCACAGCCCTTAGGAGACTAAGGCAGGAGGATCTTGAGTTTGAAGCCAGCCTGGGCTACATAGTGAGACCCTGCCCCTAAAACAAAACAAACAATAAACAATGCAGCAGCAGCAGTGAGCACGTATTAAGTTCAGCATTTTAAATGTGTTTTCTTTATCTCCTGATATTCCCATTTCAAAGATGAAACTGCTCAAGGCCACACAGTTAGTACCCCATAAAATCAGAACTGGAACACAGATCTTTCTGCCAGCAGCTGGCAGCCAAACCACAGCTCATCACCACTGCATTACAAGGACCACGTAGGGAGACAGCTCTGGCCCCTGGGTCTCTGGCCACTCAGTCCTGGAGAGAGGAGGCCCTGTGTCGAAAGGTTGTGAACTTCAGTAACCTTGAATTGGAAACTATCCCACTCCCTCTCCCCTGGCACCTGCTCTGCCAGTGAGGTCACCAAGGCTCCATGCGGAGCCCGGAGGCCTGTCCGGGTAGCTTTGGCAGAAAGGGGCCTCTCAATCTTCTGACAACTGGCCTGTCCAAAAGAATCAGGACCTTGAGGGTTGAGAGGACTCTTCCTTGCTGGCCTCCTTCCCAGAAGTGAGGGGAAGTGAGGAAGGGACTTCCACAAGGACAGAGGCCTAGGAAGTAAGGCTCACCCACTACACCTGTGTGGCCGAGTTGGATTGGCCCCAGGGCTCCAATGCTGACTCCCACATATCTCCCCTAGACACCCATGGGGCTGTTCACAACAGGGCCTCCTACATCAGGAATTCACATACATCCCTCTACCTCTGAGCCCCCAAGTCAGGGCAGGACTTCCAGTCCCTAGCTGTGCGACTGCTTCCTGAAGCTGAGCTATTTGAATGTGTGTCTTGTTCTCTATTGTCTTTCACTATAGCAGGCTTGGCACAGAACAGGTGCTTCCTTTTATTTATTTATTTATTTATGGCAAGGTCTGGCTGGCCTCGAACTCCCCATCCTCCTGTCTCAGCCTCCCAGGTGCTGCAAGTCCTTTAATAACTGCTGAATCAATGAGCCTCCATCTGTTCACCTGTAAAAAGGAGATAACATCACTTCATGGCTTTTGAAAGTTCAATGTGACAGTGCACATAAACAGCTCTCAGCATGCTACAAACATCATTACAAGGTGGGTCTTATTGTTAAAAGTGCTTTGAAAACTGTAAAGGGACAAGAAGGCTAGGTAAGCTCTTTAAGGAGGTGACAGGTTCCACGAGGAGACAGCAAGTCGACTGGCTAGAGGTCCGAGGCAGGGCTGCAGGCCGAGGCTGCAGCTTTCCCGCACGTGGGGGAGGTGGCCTTGGCCCAGAAGAACTCCTGAATTGACAATTTCCGAAGGAGGGTGAGGGGAAACGACCACAGCTCCAGCTCAGAGGTCAAAACAGCCAGGGCTGCTCGCCGGGGAGGTGGGGGCGCTGACCGGCGGAGGGGCCCACAGGAGTCATTCCGCATGGAGGGGCAAGCACGTGTGGGGCGGGCTTGAGGGAAGGGTCGCGTGCTCACCCCAGGAGATGAGGCCACCAGGCCATGGGAGGAGACGTGGGCTCTGGAGCCAGTCAGCCCTGGCTTGTTGTATACGCTCCAACTCAGCTCCTCCTTATAGTGACCTTGTCAGTGCCCCTCTGAGCCTTGGACTTCTCCCCCGTAAAATACGGACAGAAAATACTGAGCCAAAGGGTCAACTGGCGCTTCCCCGCGCGCGGGCTCCAGCCCAGGGGCTCCTCTAGTCCCACCCCGGGGCGAGACCAGGCGATGGGCGATGTCGGTGGCGTGCGTCGTAGCGCGCGCCATGGCCCAGCTGCTTCCTTCTCGGATTCCGAAGAGCACCTCGAAGCCAGGGAAGGGGACAGGCTCTGCCACCACGGGGCAGAGGCTCCTAGGAAGGGCGCCGGCGCTGACGCAGGCTAGCTGGGCGCCACTCGGCTTGCGGGGGGATGGGCGCCCAGCCCCTATTTCGGGAGCGGGGGTGTGGACCATATACCCTCACGTGATGCGAGGGCTATTTAAAGCGGCAGTTCTGGGCGCAGGCGGTCGGTTCTGTAGTCTCTGCACGCTTTCCTCCTTGCTGCTTTTTTCTCAGCCCAGCCTCGCCATGGTGGACGCCTTCCTGGGCACCTGGAAGCTAGTGGACAGCAAGAATTTTGATGACTACCTGAAGTCACTAGGTAAGCGAGCCGCGGGTTTCAGGAGAGGGGCTGGGGAGGAGCTGGCCGCCCGCCTGGCCTGGCGCTGCTGGCCTGGCGCAGCGCGGCTGCCTGGCTAGTGTCCTGCTCACCTGCCGCATCCTTCCCTCTTGATCACAGTTGAATAGCGGGGCGCGGAAGTGACCATCTGGACTAGGCGGTGAGGGTTCTCTTGGGAGGGAGCTTTCGCGATTAGAACCTGGCCAGAGGGATGCCTAGGCAGGGAGGCGCGGGAAGGAAGCAGCTGTCTGCTGGTGTCCGGGCCGGGAGGCGCTTTCTAGGAAGCGGGGTATATGATCTGGAGGTTGAGAGGAGAGTTGGGTGAAAGGAGAGCACTGAATGCAGAGGGTGGGTGGCTAGCTGGGGGCGAAAAATAGCAGGGGCATGGGTGATCTAGAAATTGGAGATTGAATCCCGAGATGGAATGGGGCAGAGGAGTGTACTGTGTGGCCTGAAGTAGGAGGGAACACCTCGGAAGAGGGAAAGTGAGAAAAATCAGTGAGCAGAATATGGGAAGAGGTGAGACAGGGATCTGGGCAGTTATGGACAATCACTCCCTTCTATGTTGGGGTAGAGGAGAGGATTGTCCCTGGAGGGTGCCCTCTTTCTCACCAGCCCGACATTGTCCTGCCATGGTATGTAAGCAGGCTTTAATGTCCCTGAGCCTAGTGATAGGGTGGGGCCTTCCCTTTGGTCCCAGGCTCAGTCACCTGTTCAGTGGAAAGGGTAAGGAGAGAAAGCCATTGGACTCTAGGGTGCAGCAGAGGGGGCCAGAACAAGGTAAGGCCCTGCTTAAAGGGAAGACTTGCTGGTCAAGCAGGGTGTGGAGAGCTGTGTGGGGTCCGGATGGGGAAGAATGATTTCAGAGACCCTGGAGATCCCCATACTTTGCTTAGTTCAAAAAAGGGAAAGAGGACTGGAGAACAGAAACTTGTCACCTAAATGCCACAGCAGAGCTGACATGAAGATCCAGGATTTCTAGATTTATAACCCAGAGTTCTTCCCAGTACCTTGGAGGCCCTGGAAGTGGGAGGAGTGGTATGAACTGCTTATCTGAAGACTGTCCTCAGCCCTTCCCCTTAGATGAGAGGACAATACCCTTTCTCTGAAATTCCCAAGTCCCCAAGGCTGTGACAGGGAAATCTGGATGGTGTTCATGATTGAGCTGAGTTCTGTGCCTTCCTCCCAAGGAAGGAGGGCTGGATTGGAGCAAGGGCAGCTGGGGATCAAACCCAGGGCCTTGGATATGCCAGGCAAGCCCTCTACCACTGAGCTACGCCCCCAGTACAAGTGTGGCTCTTGAGACAACAGTGTTCACCTGAGCCTGGCCTATTCTGGGCACCATGTTCAGTGACTCCAGAGAAGCAGCCATTTCTCAGAGAAGCAGGGGCCTCGGGCAGCTGTTGGGGAAGCTGGACTGTCCAGGGTTAGTTCTTCCTCCCAAAGAAGACATTTGGGCCAGAGCTGACCTGCAAAAACCTTACTACTCTCCTTCTTCTTTTTTTTTTTTTTTCTTTTTTTCTCCTTCCTCTCCTTGTTCCCTTATTCTGCTCCAATTTGGGATAGGGAGGTCTAAAGACCTGTTGTCTTTGGGCAGCTATGTGTGTGTGTGTGTGGCTGTGTCTGTGTCTGTGTGTTGCCGGGTATTGAACCCAGGGCTTGGGCATGCTAAGTATGTACCCTCCACTGAGCTACACTTCCAGCCCAGGGCAGCTTCTTACGTTAGGAAGCTGAGATTCCATTCGGCCTGCTTTTCTCTTTGTACAGATGTTAAGGCTAAAGACCCACATGCCCCAGCTCTCAGTAAATAGCTTTGGCTTCATTTCTAAGTAGAACTCATCCCTTTCTGAGTCTCCTCAATTTTGTCAGCCCAGTTTTCTTAATTTCTCAGCTCAATTTCTCTTGTGATGACAGTGTCTTGCTTCCTTAGACACTGTGCACCCGTAAGTAGGTCCTAAGCAAACAATTCCTGGTTCAGTGTCAAGGAGAACATGACTGGCCTGACTCACTCAGATACCGGGGGTATGGCCAAGTCCCTCACTGGTCAGGCAGGGCGGGCTGGCATCAGCACAGCTGCAGCTGTAGCCCCTGCCCCTCCTGCACCAGACCAAGCATTCGCAGGGAGCAAAGTGGCCCAGCCTAGTAAGTAACCACAGGCACATATGGTAGCCTTGGTGCCTAGATTGAGTACATGCTGGGCAGAGTGGCACAGTCGAAACAGTGAACAGTTTGGGAATCAAGGTCAGTTCACTTACTCTTTGTTTGACTTTAGATAAGCCACCACACTCTTTGAGCCTCAATGTAAACTGGCGTTTATAAAACCTCCCCTTAGGACTTTTCCCAGCATTAAGTGAAACAGTCCATATACAGCATGTGGAGTGCACTTCATTTCCAGCAAGCACTATGTTCCCAGGCACACTTGGAGACCTGCCACACCACCTCACCACAATGAGCTGCCTTCTGCCTTGGAGGACAGCTGAGTATACCTGCCTGGGACACAGGAACAGGGTAGTAATTATGGGAGGCTGGTAGCAAAGTGACAGGTCCCAAGGAAGCTACACCCTGAAGGGGAGAAAGCTTGGCCTAAGAGTTCTGTGCTCATCATGTGCTTGTAGGACACCCAGAGGACTTTGCCCAGCACCCAGAGAAACCATTTTTGGGTCAGAAGAGTCTTCCCCAGGTCTCAGAATGGGAGTCAGGAGACCCCTTTCTCTCTCTCTCTCTGTATTGGGGAGTTGAACCCAGGGCCTACACATTGCTCTACCACTGAGCCACACTCCCAACCCCTTTTTAATCATCAGATAAGGTCTCACTAAGTTGTGCAGGCTGCCTCCAGCCTTGAACTCACAATCCTCTTGCCTCAGCCTTCCAAGTTGCCAGGATTATAGGTGTGCACCACAGTGTCTGCCTAAGTTTGTCTGAACTCATTGTTACTACCAGTTTAGGCCTCTCCTAAATCTGTACAATAGGATGAAACTCCCTTCTACCTACCTCCTAAAGGAGAAGAGGCTTTGAAGCTATCATGTTGCCACTCCTGGGGGATAAGAGCACTAATGCTGCTCAGACTTCAGGGTAAAACTTCCCAAGGTGGAAAATTCTTGTTCCAAGGGCTTTGGGGGGCAAAGTCCATTAGTCTATTTCTCCCTTGGCCCCACACTCTTTTAACCAGTCTTGCTGTGTGGCCCAGGTTGGCCTGAACTCATGATCCTCCTGCCTCTGCCTCCTGAGTGCTGGGACTATGTTGTGCACCACCATGCCCAGCTTCCATTTCTCTTTCTTTAGCCCATGGCTTGAGCTGCCCAGGTGCCTAGAAAGCAGCCTAGTACTCCACCTCAGGTGGTAGCATGGCTAAGCAGTTAAGTGAGTGGGAGCAAAACAAGCCAGGGCTTCAATCTCAAATTTGTGACCTTGGCCTTAACCTCCATTTTAGTGTTTACATCTGTAAAGTGGAGATAACAGTATCAACCCTTCAAGGGAAAAGGAAGGACTGAGTAAGGCAATGTATATATGGTTCTTACCACACAGGAAGTACTCAACTCCTTATTTTAATCCCAGCTGTCACTGGCTTGCTGTGACATACCTGTTCCTTGTATTTCTTTTCTTTTTTTTTTTTTTTGTTTTTGTGGTACTGGGGGCTGATCCCGGGGCCTCATGCCTGCATGCTTTGCAAGTGCTGGACCACTGAGCTGCACCCCCAGCCCTTTTATTTTTTTTTCCTTACTTCCTGAGACAGGGTCTTGCTAAATTACATAGACTTCCTCTGGTCTCGAACTTGCAATCCTCCTGGCTCCGCCTCCCAAGCTGCTGGGATTACAGAGGTGGGCCACCACGTCCAGCTTGTTCCTTGTATTTCTGATCGAATGGCCGCATGAAGCCTTTGAAAACTATGGTCCTCCTCTTTCCTCTTCCCCATGCCCAGGCCTAGGAGTTATTCCTTGAGCTACAGAGCCTTTCTGCTCCAGCTCATATACTCACAACCCTCTCTCTGTCCTCAGGTGTGGGCTTTGCTACCAGACAGGTGGCTAGCATGACCAAGCCTACCACAATCATTGAGAAGAATGGAGACACCATCACCATAAAAACACAGAGCACCTTCAGGAACATGGAGATCTGCTTTCAGTTGGGAGTGGAGTTCGATGAGACAACAGCAGATGACAGGAAGGTCAAGGTACATCAAGGAAAGGGGCATGGGGAATGGAGGGTGCTGAGACCCTGAAGGAAAAGAGGCTGGTTGTCTTGGCTCCTTGGCAATACACCCTGTGTAGCAAGCAGGCTATTATGGGGCATTCGAATGAAGCAAGGTTCATAATGCCTGCTGGAATGTCCCAGGGGCTAAGGACGTAGCTCTGTCCTGTTTAACTACCTCCCTTCTTGGGAAGTGTCTACCAGCTGCTTCTGGGAACGGGCAGCACAGAGCCAGGATGTTCTGACCACAGTGTCTACACCAGCTCCAGCTGGGTGACCTTGTGCAAGGTATGCAGTAGCTCTGGGTTTCTTTCCCTTTCCATACATGGAATTCAGTGACCATGACTGTGACCTAAAATGCTTTAGGAAGAATGCCCAGAAGCCAGGGCCCCTCCACTGGGAGAGGTCATCCAGGCCTCCAGTAGCAAAGGAGGAACAAGAGGCTCCCTCTTCTGCAATCTGCAGTTCCCAGGCTTGGCTGGTGACCTTGATGAACAGTTTCCAATGCTGCCCACAGACAGGCAGGAAGAGCTGTGTTCTGAGGTGGGATTCGTGTTGTATTTCCAGTGTCTCCCCACCAAGCCTTAGCTCTCTCTCTCAGAGGAGGGAGTATCTACCCTCGGCCCTAGGGCTCTGTCACACCATGGCGGCTTTGTCTTGCAGCCTGTCTCAGGCCTCCCAGCACTGGGCCAGGCATGGAAGAAAGAACTAAGGGGCTCTGACTTCCACAGCATGTCCTTACAGCAGAATCCTCTCCACTGTGACCGTAAAATTCAGCCCGTCAGCTGTTTCTTCTTCCTCACAGCTACCTCCAGGAAGAACAGAGTAGAGGCTGGTTGTCTTGCAGAGGCAGAAGCGCTGAGGCTCAGCCCAGGATCACACAGCAGGCCAGCAGTGGAGCAGGGATGGTGCCCAAAGATGAAAGCCTACCTTGGATGAAGGTGGCTGCCCCTCACATGCCCTACCTCCTCGGACTTGCCACTTTGAGGGGCAAGAATTCTAGTTAAACACAGTAGTCGTTTTCTGGGATGTCTTGGCCAAAAATAATCTGTTCTGGGTGGGCAAAACCCTGGGGGGATGAGGATGAGGCATAAGGTGGTATATGGACAGCACACCAAGAGATCAGCAGCCCACATATATAAACATGACCTCCCTGGCTTCCTACTGAACCCTGCTCAGTCAAAGGTTCCTATCTGGCCTACAGCCCCCAAATTCCTAGAGAGGAGAAACCTGGGAGGGCTGCCAAATGTGACCCAGCTGACACAGGTTGGTAGCACCCAGAGGACTAAGGGAGCATCTGAGTCAAGGCTGAGAAACACTGCAAGGACACCCAGGCCTGGGACCTTGCAGTTGCTGTCCTCTAGTCAGCTGAAGGGGTCACATGATACGGACCCAACAGAGGGGAGGGAAGTCTAATTTTCCAATACTGCTATCACTAAGGGTCTTTTAGACACTATGTGTGATGGCCACAAAGCTAGAGATTCTCAGAGTCCTCCTTAGTCACTCCTTAGGGATAAGGGCAGAGCACACGTGCCCGTATCTGAGGGGATCTGGGGTGGGGGACACGACCTAGAGTACAGGATAATGTTGTTTGTTTTTTAAATACTGTGGGGCTGAACCCAGGGCCTCTCGCATGCTAAGCAAGTGCTCTACCACTGAGCTATGCACCCAATCTTCTTTATTTTGAGACAGGGTCTCACTAAGTTACATAAGCCGCCTCAGCCTCCCAAGTTGCTGGGATTACAGGCATGTGGCACCGCACTGAGTTTTTTTTTTTTCTTTTCTTTGGTGTTAAGGAATTGAACCCAGGGCCTCATCCATGCTATGCATGCACTCTGAGCTGTACCCCCATCCTAATGTGCCCATCTTAGAGGCTCATGGTGCTTCTGGGCTGGGCCATCAGGCTCTGCCATACTGCCTGCCTGTCTCTACTCACTCAGTACCTGAAAGCCCCTGCCCCAGCCAGGCAGCCATGGAGCAGAGGGTGGAGGGGAACTAGACCCCCTATGGGACTTGAGGGGGGCTCCCTCAACTCTGGTCCTTGCACCATCACTAGTTTGGGCTGGATCCTGTGGCCCCAGACCCATCCTGCCCCTCAGTCCTGGCTCAGACTACTGCTCAGGCCTCTGCCCTCTTCCCACAGTCCACTGTGACACTGGATGGAGGAAAACTTGTCCATGTGCAGAAGTGGGACGGGCAAGAGACAACACTTGTACGAGAACTAAGCGATGGGAAACTCATCCTGGTAAGATGGGCAACTTTGCAGTCTCACTGAATTTGTTCCTACCACTGCCCCTTCAGCCATGCCTGTTTTATAAAGCCAGGGTCCTCTTCTGGGAGCCACAGAAGCTGGGACAAGAAAGGCAGAGGCAGGGTCATGGCTTCAGACTCACACAGATGTAGGTTCAAATCTCAGCTTACAGGCTGCAGGACTTAGTAGTCACCTTGTCCAAATGCCACTGTAAAATGACCACTAATAACACCACCCTCGTGGGGCTCCCCGGAAGTTGGAAGTAGACAGTGTTTGTAGCAGAAAGCACTGCTGAAGTGGAGGAATACAGCAGGAGCTCCAGAGCCACCTGTTTCTGCCTTGCCTGTCCCAAGAAGAGGCAGAAAGCAGGGCTGATGGGATCCTGGGCTCCCATCCCAGCATTCCCTTCCCTCTCCTAAGACTACCTGGACACATACAGGGGCAGCTGGTGGTAGGTGGGGGACTTGACTGGTAGCAGTCTTTCCCTTCGAGTTCAGTCTCACCTCCTGTCGGTGCTTTCTGAGTCTGGTTTCCGAGTACCTGACTGTGACCTGGTAGGAAGTAATGCTACTGGCCTGCAGATCTGTCTGTTTAGGGACAAGCTTGGGGACTTCACTTGGAGCATGGAGCCACACTGAGTTGCCTCTTGCCCCAGGGGCATGGAGGCCAGCCACTCGTGGTCTCTGCCTAACATGGTAGGGCCTCAGGGTCTCACCTCAATGTCTGCATCACAGACCTTCCTGTGTCAGCAGAGACTGCTCACCGTGTTCTTGCACTGGCATAGGGCTGCGTTCCCCAGAGTCAGGAGTGAGGTGCTTAGCTTTGGTGGGGACGTGATATGCAGGACCAGCTACTCACTGGGCAGACGATGGTGGGACCATGGACTTGGTCCTATGATGTCAGACTGAAGAGTCGGGATTCAGTGATCTTTCCCTGGCACTGGCCTGAATTAGGGAAGGAACAGAGTTGGTAGCTTAGCATAGTCTTTTCTCAAAAGTCTCTGGACTTCTTTATTTACCTGTGTTTATCTATTATCTGTAGCCATAGCACCCTGGCATCCAATCCCACCTGATCTCAGAAGCTAAGCAGGTTTGGACTGGTTAGTCCCTGGATGGGAGATCGCCTGGGAACACAGGTGCTTCAGACGAGGGAGAAGGACCTGGCAGCCCATTCCTGAAACAATCCTCCATTGAAAACCCTACGAATAGCAGAGAAGCACAGACAATAGTGGCAGGCATGGCACAGTGTCAGGGAGTGTTTCATTGTGTTGTACACAGGGTCACTCTGAGTCAGACCCAACTTGATGGCATCTAACAACGAAGTTTGTCTACTATATGCCAGTCACCATCTTAGGCATTAAGCATGAAGGAAGTTGAATGTTGTAAGGGGAGGAGGAGCACTCTGAGATCTCAACCAATTTACTACTACTTTCAAGACTCATTTTTCCAGGTCTCTAAAATAGGAATTATAATGCCTGTATTAAAAGACATTTTATCACTTTATAAAGTGCCGGGCACATAGTAGCTACTCAGGTGAGGATCATTAGGATGAAAGGGGTGGCAAGCACTCCTGAGGCCTCCCTTGATTCACCCCCATCTGACTCTGTCTCTACTTCCAGACGCTCACCCATGGCAGCGCAGTGAGCATTCGCACCTACGAGAAAGCAGCATGACCTGCCCACACCGTCAGTGACTGCTCCTCGGCCACCAGGCTACTACTCAACTCAGCACCACATTGCCTCATTTTTTTCGTCTGGCATTTTGTATAGATCCACTTTGGTTGGGGAATTCTTCTGGGGTCAAGTGGCCCCAGCCTGGATACAGTTCCAGTTCTCATTGTTTATGTGGTTTGTTTTTTTTTTTTAACTGCATCCAAAGGGTGCTCTGAGGTCAATAAAGCAGAGCGAAGACTACCCAGTTTGCCTTTGGTGACAATGACTACCCTTTTTGCCTTTGGTGACATGACTCTGGTAGTCTCAGATTCCCCAGTGTGTCAGTGGGCAGAACTAACTGTCTGAAGGCCACCTGAGAAGAAGCACTGGAGGAGGCTGAAATGAGCAGTCTCCAGGACTGCTAGCTAGCAAATTGCTTTACACATTCAATGATGAAATAGCTGTGCCTACATGTTGTCTTCACCTTGGCCCCTCCTATGGTCAGATGAGCTCGTCTAGTCAGTGGTGGGGCTTCGCCACATCCTACAGGGAATACTCTTTGAGTCTGGTTCTTTACGGAAGCTGCAGTCTCTCCCTCTCTGGAGTGCAGGCTGAGGACATGGGATCCAGGCTTTTGCCACTGTGATGGGAGAATACCACTAGCCAAAACGACTGCTAAACTCCCACCTATGCCCCAGGCTACTACACAAGGTTACAAATTTTTACCGATTCTCTAATCACTTCTGGGGAAAGAGATCATCTGGTCACTGAAAAAAGGAGGCCTTATAAGTGATCTCCCAAGAAAGCTGTGACCTGCTCAGGCCTCTGGCTATATGCCTCAGTTGGGCCTCTGGCCAAGGTCTCAGATAACATATTAAATGTTTTTTTGTAAACTAATGCGGGCTCAGTGACTTAAGTCTGTAAGTTATCCAGGAAGAATTATAGAAATAAAAACTTTATGTAAGTTTAAAACCAAACACCCTTCCGCTTTAGTGCCAAGAATTTAAGCAGAGACCTGAGGTGGAACCAATGGACTCATACAGTAATAAATAGAAAGTATAGCCATGACTCTGGCTTCAGATGTCTGGTTCGGTGGTCATACATAAGTCATACTGCAAATAATTGTTTTCTGGCTGTGGCCACTAGCTGTCACTCCTCGCACAGTAGAACCATGTTGGGAGAATGGGAAAAGTGAGCACCACTTCTTACCATGTCCTCCCTCCTGCTGCCCCTCTTCTGCTGCTCCTGTGTTGGAAGCAACAGAGAGTACCCACTAACTGGCCCAAGAGAGACCCACTGGAAGGGCCCAATCACTGCTTTCCAACTATAGCCAGGCTCACCTCCACAGCAGTACCTGCAGCTATAGCCTAGACTCCTGCAGAGGACTCCAGCTATGGCAGTGGCAGCTGGGAAGAGTAACAAGACCTCCTGCTGAAAGAAGTTGGGTGAATGAATGGGTGCGCTGCAGGGGTCACTTGCAAAGAGATCAGGAATGATAAGGAAACAACTCATTTGGGCAGCTGCCTGCTCCTGAGGGAAAGCCATCTCCCATAGGAACAAAGTCAACGGGGTGGGAGACCATATTCTCACTACTGAGTTTTTCCACGAGCCAGGGCTTCAAGCACAAAGCTCCTGGTTCCTCATTCTCTCAACCACCCCCTTCATTCTTTCTATTCTCACTCCTTGTGCTTCTTCTTATGCTTCTTCTTCTTCTTCTTCTTCTTTGTTGCCTTGCTATCTTTTGATGTGTGCCTTGTCCTCTTGCCTGTATCACTCTCAGAGTCAGAGCTGTCACAGTCAGATGACTTCCTGTCTCTATGTTTCTTTTTCTTCTTTTCCTGAAAAGAAAATTTAAAAATTCAACATTGTGTGTGTAAATCATGGCAGTTGGAGCTGGAGATGCGGCTCAGTGGTTGAGTGCTTACCTAGCATGCGCAAGGCCTTGGGGTTGATCCCCAGCACCAACCCCCAAAACACAAAAAAATCATAGCAGATAAACAGTATGGGACTACTTAGTAAATTGTAAGATGTTAATTAAAAGCAATAAAGTAAATGTTTTTAAGTACTGAAAAAAAAAAAAAGTCAAAACAGGTGAAAGGACCAAGACATACTACACTATGTATTATAGATTCTAGCATACTAGAACCATATTGAGGGACTTCCAGTATCTACAACACAAACAGGTATGCATATTTACATGCACATCCAGGTATACTATACAGTGTATATATTTACACATACCTGTATATGTTTAATACATATAGAAAACACTGGAAAGGAAACAACAAACTGGTAACAAGAGTTAACTCAGGAGTGAACTGAAAGGGAGGGGGAAGATAGATCTTCATGTTTTACTTCATATCAATCTGTCCAGTTGGATTTTTCTTTTTTTCCACCTAGTAATTTGTGTGTGTGTGGGGGGGGCACTGGAGAGTTGAATCTAGGACCTCATGCACACTTTTTGCAAACGCTCAACTAGTGAGCCATACACGCAAACCCATATTTACTTTGTATTTTGAGACAGGGTCTCACTAAGTTACACAGGCTGCCTCTGCCTCCTGAGTTGCTGGGATTAAAGGTGTGTGCCACCAAGCCTGGCTCCCCAGTAATTTTTTAAATGTACAACTTGATGAGCTTCATTATGACATTTCTGTAAGTGTACATCACTATCCATTGCTGATGTTCACCTCCCCCATTACCCTCTCATGTCCCCCTTACCCCTAGATTTTTCTTTTTAAAAAATAAGCACCTATTACTTCCATTTTCAAAAGTGCAGAGTATTAAAGCTGAAAGGGTTCCCTGGAGATTACCTGGTATATCTAGAGATAGTGACTCACATATCCAAAGTCACATCATAAAAGATTTAGGACTTATGACTCCCAGTCTGGTTTCTGTTAAGACTCTGCTGCCAAGGAAAATCACCTCTATCAATTAATGAGCTTCTCTTGAATATTTATCACCTGTAACCTTCATAGCAACCTCATGAGAATATACTGATAAAGAACAAAGCTCAGAAAGAACTTTCCCAGCCAGGTATGCTGGCGCACGCTTGTAATCCCAGCACTCAGAACAGGGGGGCAGGAGGATCAACACAGCGTTCAAGGCCAGCCGCCTCTACATAGCAGATCCCAGGCTACCTTGGACTACACAGCAAGACTTGTGTCTCAAAAAAATAAAAAAAAGAACTTTCCCCAAACTAGACTGTCCAATTCCATGCTGCCAGACTAACAGTACAATCCCACAATGGATGGAAAGCAGGTTCCTGTGCTTCCTTCTATGGGAGAGTCTGGGCAGTTTTTAAGTACTGTGTAAGTCTTTTTCTTTGAATTTCAAATATCTGTATTGTCTCAGTAATGTTTCTCAACCCCCATGTCTGTTAGTTTGCTGTATTGTAGGGGCTTGCATGTTGCTGTGATGCTGAAAGTTATGCCACCAGTATTACAGATATGAGCAGAGTCACACATGATGGACAGGTTTCATCTGAGCTTCCAGACTAAGACAGACTAATCTAACCTACTCCCAAAACAATTAGCTACTGAAAACCCTATGAACAGCAGAGAAACAATGTAAGATATAGTACTGGAAAATGAGCCCTACAGTTTGGAAGGCATTCAAAAGACAACTGGGGAAGAGTTGCCTCCTTAAAATAGTCTATCTAAACAACTGGTATGGAGTAAAGCCCCAGGGACCTCCATTTGCTGATGTGGCACAACTCAAAATGAGGAGAAACAATTTTAAACATCCATTAATAATTGGAACATGGAATGTATGTAGTATGAATCCAGGAAAGTTAGAAACCATCATAAGGGAAATGGAGTACATAAACATTGACATTCTAGGCATTAGTGAGCTAAAATGGGCTGGCATGGACCATTTTGAATCAGCTAATCATATGGTCTACTATGGTGGAAATGACAGATTAAAGAGAAATGGGGTTGCCAGGCGTGGTGGCGCATGCCTGTAATCCCAGCAGCTTGGGAGACGGAGGCAGGAGGATTGCAAGTTACAGACCAGAGGCAGTCTGTGTTAATTTAGCGAGACCCTGTCTCAAAAAGTAAAAAAATGGGCTGAGGGTGCAGCTCAGTGGTCCAGTACTAGCAGAGCATGCAAGTGCAAGGCCCTGGGTACTGCAAAAAAAAAAAAAAAAAAAAAAAAAAAAAAAAAAAAAAAGAGAGAGAAATGGGGTTGCATTCATCTTCAAAAAAGACATCTCAGTATCTGTCCTAAAGTAAAATGCTTATAGTAATAAAATAATATCCATATGCCTACAAGGAAGGCCAATTAATGACTTCAAATTTAAGCATCCACCACTAACTAAGGCCACAAATGAAGAAAGGGAAGATTTTTAACAGATTCTGCAATCTGAAATAGATCGAACGTGGACTCAGGATGTACAGATAATTACTGATGATTGGAATGCAAATGCTGGAAACAAAGGAGGCTCAGTAGTTGGAAAATACGGCCTTGCTGACAAAAATGATATTGGAGATTGCATGACAGAATTTTGTCAGGCCAATGACCTTTTCATTGCAAATACATTTTTTTAACCAACATATATGGCAACTATACATATGGAATTCACCAGGTGGAACATAGAGGAACCAAATCGACTACATTTGTGGAAAGAGATGATAGAAAAACTCAATAACAAAAGTCAGAAAAAAGCTGGGCACGGTGGCGCATGCCTGTAATCCCAGCAACTTGGGAGGCGGAGGCAGGAGAATTACAAGTTTGAGACTAGAGGCAGTCTGCATAATTTAGCAAGACCCTGTCTCAAAAAGTTAAAAAAAAAAAAAAAAAAAAAAAAAAGCTTCTCCCCCCCCTGTAGCACTGCTGGGACTGCAGGTCTGTGTCAAACCGCGGACACGGATCGCTGATTCTGTGGAATGGGGTTTATTAAAGTTGTCAAGAATAAGGCCTACTTTAAGAGATACCAAGTGAAATTTAGAAGACAATGAGAGGGTAAAACTGACTACTATGCTAGGAAATGCTTGGTGATACAGGACAAAAATAAGTACAACACGCCCAAATACAGGATGACAGTTTGTGTAACTAACAGAGATATCATCTGTCAGATTGCTTATGCCCATGTAGAAGGGGATATGATAGTCTGCACAGCATATGCACATGAGCTACCAAAATATGGTGTGAAAGTTGGCCTTACAAATTATGCTGCAGCCTATTGTACTGGCCTGCTGCTGGCCCGCAGGCTTCTCAATAGGTTTGGGATGGACAAGATCTATGAAGGCCAAGTGGAGGTGACTGGAGATGAATACAATGTGGAAAGCATTGATGGTCAACCTGGTGCCTTCACCTGCTATTTGGATGCAGGTCTTGCTAGAACCACAACTGGCAATAAAGTTTTTGGTGCCCTGAAGGGAGCTGTGGATGGAGGCTTGTCTATCCCTCACAGTACCAAACGATTCACTGGTTATGATTCTGAAAGCAAGGAGTTCAATGCTGAAGTACATCGGAAGCATAGCATGGGTCAAAATGTGCCAGACTATATGCGTTATCTAATGGAAGAAGATGAAGATGCCTATAAGAAGCAATTCTCTCAGTACATTAAGAACAACGTAATTCCAGACATGATGGAGGAGATGTATAAGAAAGCTCATGCTGCTATACAAGAGAATCCAGTCTATGAGAAGAAGCCCAAGAGAGAAGTTAAAAAGAAGAGGTGGAATCGTCCCAAAATGTCCCTTGCCCAGATTAAAGATCGGGTAGCTCAAAAGAAGGCTAGCTTCCTCAGAGCTCAGGAACGGGCTGTTGAGAGCTAAACTGAACAATTTTCTATGAAGATTTTTTTCAGACAAATACAATAAACTTATTGATAGAGGGGGGAAAAAAAAGGCAGAAGAAAAGACCAGGTGCTGATAGTGGATCAGATCATCAACTGCTCATACTCAGGTTAAAACTGAAACTGAAGAAAATTAGAATAAGTGTATGAGAGCAAGGTATGATCTTGAGTATATTTCACCTGAGTTCAGAGACCACCTCAAGAACAGGTTTGATGCATTAGGCACTAATGATAGAAGGCCAGATGAGTTGTGAAATGACATTAAAGACATTTTTCATAAGGAAAGCAAAAGGTTATTTAAAAAACAGGAACAAAAAGACCAAATTACATGTCAAAAGAGACTATGAAACTTGCCCTTGAACGTCAAGCAAAAGGAAGACATGACAAAGAACTAAACAGAAGATTTCAAAGGGCAGCTGGAAAAGACAAAATCAAATATTACGACATGTGCAAAGAGCTGGAGATAGAAAACCAAAAGGGAAGAACATGCTCTGTTTTTCTTAAGCTTAAGAAATTAAAGAAAAAATTGAAGACCTGGGTGGCAATAGTGAAGGGTTCTACAGGGAAAATATTAATGCAGGCAACATCAAAATAAGACAGGAGGAATACACAGGTTGTTATACCAAAAAGAACTGGTCGATGACCAACCATTTCAAGAGGTTGCATATGACTAGGAACCAATATTACTGAAGGATGAGGTGAAGATGCCTTGAAGGAATTGACAAAACACAAGGTTCCATTAATGATGGAATACTAATAGAGCTGTTTCAACAAACAGACACAGCACTGAAGGTGCTAACTTGTTTATGCCAAGAGATTTGGAAAATAGCTATCTGGCCAACTGATTGTTGTTGTTAGGTGCCCTTAAGTTGATAGTGATCCTACATACAACAGGTAAAACACTATTGTTAGTGCTTCTCTGCTATTCATATGGTTTTCAATGGCTGATTGTATTTTGGGAGTGGGTTGCTGGGTCCTTCTCCCAAGCCTATAGCACCTGGTGTTCCCAGACAGCCTCCCATCCAGGTACTAACCAGGTCCAATCCTGCTTAGCTTCCACAATCTGACAGGATTGGACACCACAGTGGTATGGCTGCAAGCTAATTGACTGGAAGAGAATCATATTTGTCCCTATTCCAAGCAAGGGGATTCAACCGAATGTGCAAATTATCCAATGATATCATTAGTATCTCACGCAAGCAAAATTTTGCTAAAGATCATTCAAAAGCAACAGCAGCAGTATACAGACAGGAACTGCCAGAAATCAAGCCATAGTCAGAAGAGGGCATAGAACCAGGGACATCATGCTGATGTCGGATGGATATCAGCCGAAAGCAGAGAATAACAGAAAGATGTCTATGTTTTATTGACCATGCAAAGGCCTTTCACTATGTGGATCACAACAAATCACAGATAATCTTGTGAAGAATGGGAATACCAGAGCACTTAATTGTACTGGTGAGGGATTTGTACATGGACCAGGAGGCAGTCATTTGAACAGAATAAGAAACACTGCCTGCTTTAAAGTCAAGAAAAGTGTGCATCAGAGCTGTATCCTTTCACCATGCCTCTTCAATCTCTGCTGAGCAAATAATCCTAGAAGCTGAACTTTATAAAGGAGAATGTGACATCAGGATTGGAGGAAGACTCATTAATAACCTATGCTATAAAGATGACACTGATTGCAGAAAGTGAAGAGGATTTGAAACATTTACTGATGAAGATCAAAGAACACAGTCTTCAATATAGATTGCGCCTCAACATCAACAAAACAGAAATCTTTACAACTGGGTCAGTAAGCAACTTACTGATAAATGGAGAAAAGATTGAGGTTGCCCAAGATTTTGCTTTACTTGGTTCTATCATCAATATCTGTGGAAGCACCAGTCAAGAAAGCAAAAGATGCACTGCACTGGGAAAAGCTTTTACAAAAGGCCTCTTTAAAGTGTTGAAAAGTAGCCAGGAGTAGTGGTGCACACCTGTAATCCCAGCAGCTCGGGAGGCAGAGGCCAGAAGATCACAAGTTCGAGACCAGAGGCAGTCTGCGTAATATAGCGAGATCCTGTCTCAAAAAAAGTGAAAAAACGGGTTGGGGGTGCAGCTCAGGGGTACAGCATTTGGAAAGCAAGCAAGCACGAGGTCCTGGGTTTAATCCCCAGTACTGCAAAAAAAAAAAAAAAAAAAAGCTGAAAACTAAAGGGATAGCTAGACTGTGTCTGACATATTTTGGACATGTTGTCAGGAAGGATCAATCCCTGGAGAAGGACATTATATTTGTGAGAGTGGCAGGTCAACAATAAAAAGGAAGACCTTCAAGTTAGATGGACTGACACAGTGTCTACAACAATGGGCTTAAACATAAAAAAGATTGTGTTCCTGGCACAGAATCGGGGAGTGTTTCATTTTGTTGTACATAGGGTTGCTATGAGTCAGACCTGACTCAAAGGCACCTAAAAACAAGGATGATTCTAAAAAGGGAGAGGAAGTAGAAAAGGATAAGGCTACTGCTTCTCCTGTGGGCTTCCAATCAGCACCCTGGGAGTGATGTTTGCCTGAGTGACGTACAAGGTGTTAGAAAGCAGCTGTAAAAAACCTGTATAATCTCAGGACTGAGATATTTGTTTATTAAATATTTGTTTGTGAAGCTCCATGGTAGAGCATGTGCTTAGTATGTGGGAGAAATAATATTTGTTCATTAAATATCACTTTTAAAAATAATGCATGAATGACTACTTTGTAAAGATCACAGATATACAAAGATTACAAATATAGGATCAACTAAAGGAAACAAACTATTCTGATGTTAGGTAAATGGGTTTGCAAGAACATCTCTAGGGATAGCATCAGACATTGGGATGTTTCAAATTACTGCAACTACATAAACTATTCCCAGAAAATTGTTTTAAGTATCTCTGTGAAAAGTGAAGATATTTTTATAATGTTTGCATCAAAATTATGTTGCAACTGCTCCATTACGGATACCAATGCACAGGGATTCAGGGCTTCTTGGTTTTCCACACTTACTCCTTACTGATGTATCAGTTATCTATTGTTGCATAATAAACATCATCAAAACTTAAAGATTCCAGCCATAGGATGGTGGGAAGAACAATGAACCAGGTGTTAGAAAGACCTAGGCCTGCATTCTGTTTATTATTCTGTGAACCTTAGCAAGCCATCTCACCTCACTGAGGCCTAGACTCCTCAAATGGAAAAAAGATACAAATAGCATCTATATTGTATGGCTGTGGTGATTTAACAAGACAGATCTGTGGCTTGGAGAAGTTGGAAGCTACTTGTCCCAGGTAACAGAGGTAGAGCTGGGATCTGCACATAGATGATGTGAATAGAAATCTCCTGAGTTATCCTATGTCACACAAGATGGGCAGAACAACAACAAAATTATCACTACTATTATTGTTTTTTGAGATAGTGTCTCACTATGTAGACAAGGCTGGCCTGGAACTCACAAAAGACTAGACTGGCCTCATACTTGCAATCCTCCTGCCTCTGCCTCCCAAGTTCTGGAACTACAGGTATGCACCATAATGCCCAGCAATAATTTTGGAATAAGATAGAATTACATCCAAATTCTGGGCTGGGATTTAGCTCAGCTGGTAGAGCACTGCGCTGCAGTCTCTGAGGTCCTGAGTTCGATTCCCAGCACCGCAAAAATGGGAGAAGGGCCTGGCAATCCACTCCCAAGGCAATCCTGAAAAAATAGCCATTGAAAACCCTATGAGGGTCGCTATGAGTCGGATACCGACTTGACGGCACCTAACAACAACAACATCCGAATTCTAGCTTGCCACTTAACTCATCATGTGACTTGGAACAAGGGACTTTCTTGAACTTCAGTTTTCTTTTCAGTAAATTGTAAATAATAAGTGTCTACTTCAAAGGATGCTATGAGAATTAAATAAGTTCTAACTATAGTGCCTGATAACTATAGTGTAAGTTTTCAGTGGCAGCTAGAAGTGTGTGGTTTATTTGGTTGTGTTTTCCTCAGTCCTGAGGTTCAAATCCAGGGCTTTGATCAAGCTAGGCAAGTGCTCTACTACTGAGCTAACCCCAGCACACTATTAGTATTTTTCGCTTATTTCAAACATCTCCCAGGATGTTCTTATAGTCTGTCTAAATAACTATAGCAAGTGAATCAAAGTTTCAAAAGGAGATTAAACCAAAATCTTTCTTGGCAATTCCAGTGGAGTGGAGAGCAGGGAACAAAGCTCCCAACATCCATATTACCAACCTATAGCTTGGTAGTTTGGCTTATGGTGCAATACCTTCCTGGATGGCAAGACCGTGGAGCTCTATCACAGAATATTATGAGCTTAGGCACCTCATCAAGTTCTATACCTTACATAGGGCAGATTTCTGAGACAGTAAACAAGCAAATGTGGAGCTTGACCCAGTCTGAGTAAGAAAATGAGAATAATAATACTGCCTTATATCTAAAAAGTACTTTACAAGGAGGTGCGGCGGTACATGCCTGTAATCCCAGCAACTCAGGAGGCTGAGGCAGGAGGATTGTGAGTTCAAGGCCAGAGGCAGTCTGTGTCACTTAGCAAGACCTATCTCAAAAAGAAAGATAAAACAAAGAAGGGAAGAAAGAAGGAAAGAAGGAAGAAAGGAAGGAAGCAAGCAAGCAAAGCAAAGCAAAGCAAAGCAAAGAAACAAAAAGAAAAAAGAAAGAAAAAAAGAAAAAATGGGCTGGTTGCAGCCCAGTGGTGGACTGCTTGTGTGAGGCCCTGGGTTCAACCCCTCAAGTATTGCAAAAAGTATTTTACAGTTTCTCAAACTTTTTTGACCCCTTATATTTTAATAATAATAATCTGTTAGAGTTTCCCCCCTTCCCTGAGATGAGGTTTCACGATATAGCCCAGGCTGACCTAGAACTGATGGAACCTCCTTCCTCAGACCTCTGAGTAACTGGAACTACAGGTGAGCACCACTGCACCCAGCTAAAATTCATGAATAATTATTCTCAAGAGGTTGGAATACAGTGGAGAGGGGGTAAGCAAACCAACAGATAACATCAAATGGCTAAGGGTAGCTGGTAACAAAAACAAAAATCAGCCAAAAGGTGACCTTACAAGTCCTGTTATGTCAAAAACCTAACACAGTGCCACACACATATGAGGCAGACAATATCTATTTGTCTGGTATATTAAAGAGTTAAATAAATGTATGGCCAAAGTGTAGTACATAGAACGTTATTAGCAATCTAAACCCTTTACATCTGTGTGGCTTTAGTTGAGTCAATTTCTCTGAATCCCTATATTCCTCCTATGTAAACTGGTGGGATAATAGTATCTTCTCTGGCTACGTCGTAGGATTGTCGTTGTTGTTCGGTGCCACTGAGTTGGGTCTGATTCATACAGACTCTATGCACAACAGAACAAAACAGTCTCCAACACTGTGCCATGCCAGGTACTATATCAGTGCTTCTCTGCTGTTCACAGGGTTTTCAATGGTTGATTACTTTGGGATTGTTTCAGGAGTGGGTTGCCAAGTCTTTTTCCTATTTTTGCAGTGCTAGGGATTGAACCCAGGGCCTCAGAGCGTGCACAGCAGCACTCTACCAACTGAGCTAAACCCCAGCCCCTTACCTCATAGGATTATGTAAGGATAAAAAAATAAAAACAGGCAGGTATTTTATAAACTTACTAGACAGATATAAGGCATGAAAAAGAGTGAAGGGATTAACAATGAAGTGAAAGAGCAAAGATGCTAGATATCTTGGTAGAAACAGTGGGCATCAAGGGGAAGTTTTAAGCTTTTCAGTTCCCTATAAGTTTTTTTTTTTTTTTCCCCATGCTAGGGGTTGAACCCAGAGCTTCATGAACACTAAACATGTGCTCTATCACTGAGTTACACCCCTAGCCCTAGAGCACATGTTAATCCAAGCAGACTAGTTGAGTTGGGTCATATACAGAAAGGTACTTTAAAAAACAATGTTAGTTCTATCGCTATTCATCAGATCATCCATCTACTAAATGAAGGGCAATGGAGGGTTGGATAGTGGGTTGAATAAACACTTTATAAAAAACCATGTACCTAGCAGATCCTTAATAATTGTTTTGGTGAACTGAAATACATACATCAAAGCAGCTTTAGAAATAAGGCAATAACTAATTGTACTAATGTATTCAGTAATGCAAAAAGAACTCAAGCAAGACCCACAGAAGGGAGATACCCATGTAAGCACTTTAGGAACCTGACAAATATCATTTACCCCTGCCCCAAAAGGTTAAAAGAGAAAAAAATCATCCTTGGAACATATAAACAGAATCACAGCTAAAAAATATAGCTCTGTTAAAGAAACAAAATTATTTGTTTGTAGGTGAAATGCTATGATCTTCTGGGGAGAAAGCCTTAAAGATTCTACCAAAAAAACCCCGTTAGAACTAATAAATCAATTCAGCAACGTTTCAGGATACAAAACCAACATGTAAAAACCACTTCCATGTCTATTCACAAAAAATGAGCGATCCAGAAAGTGGAAATTAAGAAAACAATTCCAGCTGGGTGTGGTGGCACACACTTGTAATCCCAGCACTGAGGAGGCTAACGCAAGAGAGTTACATAGTGAGATCCTGTCTTTAAAAAAAGAAAAAGAAAAGAAAATTCAATTTACAGTAGAATCAAAAAGAATAAAATAGGGCCGGGCGTGATGGCGCACGCCTGTAATCCCAGCGGCTCGGGAGGCGGATGCGGGAGGATCGCAAGTTCGAGACCAGAGGCAGTCTGTGTAATTTAGCGAGACCCTGTCTCAAAAAGTAAAAAAAAATGGGCTGAGGTGCAGCTCAGTAGTCCAGCACTTGCAGAGCATGCAGGCACGAGGCCCTGGGTTCAACCCCCAGTACCACAAAAAAAAAAAAAAAAAAAAAAAAAGAATAAAATAGGAATAAACAAGGAGGTGAAAGACCTACAAAATATTGCTGAAAGAAATTAAACACACAGGGCTAGGGGTATAGCTCAGTGGCAGAGCTTGTGCTTAGCACAGGAAAGACTGAAGGGAGGTAGAAAGGGAGGGAGAAAAGGAAGAGGGGAAGATGAAAAGGAAAATTAGAGAAATAAATGGAAGATTTAATATAGTTAAGATGTGATCTTAACTAAAGTGATCTACAGATTCAATGCATTCCCTACAAGAATCTCAATGATAATTTTGCTGAAATAGAAAACTCCATTCTAAAATTCATACAGAATTTCTAAAGAATTCTAGTCAATCTTGAAAAAGAACCAAGTTGGAAGATTTGCATTTCCTTACCGTAAAGCTACAGAAATCAATAAAGTGTGGTACTGGATTTAAGGACAGACATACAGACCAGTGAAATAAAGAGCCCAGAAATAAATCCTCTCATATATGGCTAAATGATTTTCAATGAGGGTACCAAGACAAAAATCAGCGAGGGAAGCACAGTCTTTTCAATAGATAGTGTGGGGAAAACTTGATATCCACGTGCAAAAAAAATTTTGGATCCTTACTTCACTCCATATATAAAAGTTAACTGGAAATACATTAAAAACTCACACATATAAACTCTTAGAAGAAAACAGAGGAAAAATTTAATGACATTGGACTCGGCAATGGTTTCTTGAATTGGACACCAAAAACAGAGGCAATAAAAAAAAATAGGTAAATTCCACTTCATCAATATTATAATTATTTGTGCAAAGAATGCTATCATGTGAATATCATATGTAACACTACTGAAGTGTACACTTAAGAATAGTTTAGCTGGGTGCAGTAGTGCACATATCTAATCTCAGTGGCTCACAAGGTTGAGACAGGAGGAATGCGAGTTTGAGGTCAGAGGTAGCCTGCATAACTTAGCAACCCCCTGACTCAAGATAAAAAAATTGGCTAGCAGCCCAATGGTAAAGCACTTGCAAAGTATGTGTGAGGCCCTGGGTTCAATCCCCCAAGTATTGCAAAAAAAGAAAGAAAAAAAAAAGAAAACAAAGAAAAAGAAGGACGGAAGGAAAGTAGGTAGGGGGCAGGTATGGTAGTACATGCTTGCAATCCCAACATTGGGGAGTCTAAGGCAGAAAGATACTGAGTTCAAGACCAGTCAAGACAGATTCTGCCTGTCTCAAAAACAAAACAAAACAAAACAAACAACAAACAAAAACAAAAACAAAAACAAACTATTTACAACAGAACAAAACACTACTGGATTCTGTGCCATGCCTGCCACTATTGTCAGTGCTTCTCTGCTACCCATAGGGTTTTTCAATGTCTAATTGTTTTGGGAGCCTGCAGCGGTAGCCTTGTGGCATCCGATCCCATCAGATCTCGGAAGCTAAGCAGGGTCAGGCCTGGTTAGAATCTGGATGGGAGACCACCTGGGAACACCAGAAGCTGTAGGCTTGGGAGAAGGACCTGGCAACCCCCTCCCAAAAATCAATCTGCCATTGAAAACCCTATGAACAGCAGAGAAGCACTGACAATAATGTTTCCCCTGTTGTACAGAGGGTCGCTATGAGTCGGATACCGACTCGACAGCACCTAACAACAATAACAACAATTGTTTTGGGGGGCTGGGATTTAGCTCAGTGGGTAGAGCGCTGCACTGAAGTCTCTGAGGGCCCGAGTTCAATTCCCAGCACCACAAAAATGGGAGAAGGGCCTGGCAATCCACTCCCAAGGCAATCCCGAAGCACTCAGCCATTGAAAACCCTATGAGGGTCGCTATGAGTCGGATACCGACTCGACGACACCTAACAACAACAACAATTGTTTTGGGAGTGAGTGGCTGGGTCTTTCTTCCAAGCCTATAGCACTCACTATTCTCAGGTGGTCTCCCACCCATATATTAACCAGGCCTGACCCTGCTTAGCTTCCAAGATCTGATGAGATCAGATACCAGGGTGATACGGCCATAGACTATGAAGTACCCAGAGTAATTAAATTCATAGAGACAAAGTGGAATAGTGGCTGTCAATGGCTGGTAGAGAGGAGAATGGGTAGGGAGTTTCAGTTTTGCAAGATGAAAAGAGTTCTCAAGATGGATAGTAAATGATGGCTGCACAATAATATGAATTTATTTTGTTGTTCTTAGGTGCCATTGAGTCAGTATCCAACTCATAGTGACCCTATGTACAATAGGCGAAACACTTTATCAGTGCTTCTCTGATAATTCATAGGATTTTCAATGGCAGACTGATTTTTGGGAGTGGGTTGCTGGGTCCGTCTCCCAAGCCTACAGTATGTAGCGTTCCTAGGCAGTCTCCCATCCAAGTACTAACCAGGCCCAACCCTGCTTAGCTTCTGAAATCTGACAGGATCAGATGCCAGTGCTACGGCTGCAGGCTGTGAATTTATTTAACATCCCTGAAATATAGACAATGGTTAAGATGGTAAATTTTATGTTATGTGTATTTTTACCACAGCTAAAATAACAAAAAAAACCCAAAACACTATACCCAAAAGCTACAGATTTGGGGTTGAAAAATAAGTGGATCTGGTCCATTCATTGACACAGGGAAGAATGTGAAAGGAGAAGTTTAGGGGTGGCCAAACTTGATGTCAAGTAGACAATCAGATGGACATGCCAGGTAGGCAGTCTGTTTGCAGTTTCAGAGGAAAATGCAACTTTGGATGAAAATAAAGATAAAAATACTTAATTTGGAGTTATTAATATATTGTTGTTAGGTGCCATTGAGTTGGTGTCTGACTCATAGTAACCCTATGTACAATAGGCAAAACACTATTGTTAGTGCTTCTCTGCTATTCACTGGGTTTTCAATGGCTGATTGTTTTTTGAGGGTGGGTTGCCAGGTCTTTCTCCTAAGCCCACAGCACCTGGTGTTCCCAGGTGGTCTCCCATCCAAGTACTAACCAGGCCTGACTCTACCTAGCTTCCAAGATCAGATACCACAGTGGTACAGCTGCAGGCTATTAATGATGGTATTTAAAATGATAGGATAGAATGAGATTACCTTAGAGCACACCAACATTCAGAATTAAAGCAGAGGGTAAAAAAACCAGCAATGAAGAATAGTGGTAGGTGAGGTAAAGAAAGTGCTTAAAAAAAAAAATTGGCCGGGCATGGTGGCACACACCTGTAATGCCAGTGGCTCGGGAGGTGGAGACAGGAGGATCGCAAGTTCAAGACCAGGGGCAGTCTGCGTAACTTAGTGAGACCCTGTCTCAAAAGGTAAAAAATATGGGCTGAAGGTGCAGTTCAGTGGTCTAACACTTGCAGAGCATGCAAGCACGAGGCCCTGGGTTCAACCCCCAGTACCAAAAAAAAAAAAAAAAAAAAAAAAAAAATCGGATGATACTTAAATCTAAGTTCTGTGAACCAGGTACCTAAGAGGCAGAGAAAATTTGTATTTTTAAAAATTTCCGAGGCTCATTCAATAGTCTGAATGTGAGAGATGTGAGAGGACAAACTGCAGAATAGCAGTGGGAGTAGGAGGAAGGAATAGAATTGTGAGATGCTCCAAGTATGCCCCTGGCTAGGCATGGTGGTACATACTCATAACCCCAACCATCAGGAGACTGAGGCAGGAGGATCATGAGAAAAATAAATGAACAAATAAGTAAAATAAAAAAAGCCCCTGGCAGGACTTAATGACTGACTAAATGTGGGATGGAAAGGAGAGGAAAATCATATATTGGTTTCCTTTTTGTGAGACCGGGAGCATACTGTTGTCATTAAGACAGTTATAACATAAGACAGGATAGAAACAAGGGTTCTGTTGGTGGTGGTGGTGTGGTGGTGGGGGCTATGTGGAAGTGTGTATGAGAGTGTATGAGGGGTAGGGCTGAAAAAGGGATTAACACAGTCATGACAGCATTAATTAGGAACTTACTTATCAGTGCTTTCTATCTATTTTGGGAAGCTCAGCAGCCCTCTGCAAGGAACACTGCCATCAAAGACCACAACAATCACACTTTGCAAATGAAAGAGTTGAAGTTAGGCAGCCCAAACTTAACATAGTTGGTCAGCACAGAAAGGCCTCAAACCGAGGTTTAATTGACTTGAGACAAATTCTGAGGTACCTGGGAAACACTAGTTAGGGATAAGGAAGTCATCAAGCCACCTAAAGTCTTAGGAAAAATAGGATCACTATGATAGAGAATATTTAGATAAATAATCATTCAAGTACTTGGCTAATTCTTATAGTGGTAAAAATAAAATATTAATTCCCACCGAGGGGAAGGATCTCATCATAGTCTTTGTATTCCTAGAGTTTGCAATGCCTGGCATAAAATGACCACTCCACAAAATTTTCCGAAGATTTAAAAACAAAACAAAACTCAATAGCCAGTCAGTTAGAAATCCTACATGTTAGGACAACAACTATTTTCTGGCCAAACTATAGCATAGTTCTTTTATTTGTTCTCTGTGTAGTATGCTAAAAATGCAGTTTCTTTCTATATCACAATAAGGTCTGCTTTATGAATCATTCTGCTCTAAGTAGCAGGAAGGAGACAGAACTCAGTGGAACAGATACTCTTATACATTGCTGGGTACAGATTAGCACTTTCTGGAAAGCAACTTGATAAAATCTATTAAGAGTCTTAAAGTCTTAACTTAGTAATCTTACTTAGGAACCTACCCAAAGAAAATGTAAGAGATGTGGCCAAAAATTTAGGTCAGAAGTAATAAAAAATATCCAGTAATAGTAAAATTAATAATTATATAACCAAAGGATAGAATATTATGCTGCTCTTAGCATTGTTTTTGAAGAACACTTAAGGATGCTAGAAAATATGAAAAATGAAAAAAGGGCATAAACTATATCTAGAATGACCGGGTTTTATATTTAAATATATGTGGAGCTATATAAAACTTTACTTATTTATGTATTTATTTATTTAGGTACTACAGGGTTGAACCCAGGGCTTTGCACATACTTTGCAAGTGCTCTACTATTGACCTGCACCCCTAGACCATTTATTTTGAGACAGGATCTTGCTAAGTTATTCAGTGTGCCTCTGACCTCGAACTTATGATTTTCCTCCCTTGAAACTGTGATCCTCCTGCTTCTGCCTCCCAGATTGTTGGAATTATAGGCGTGTACCCCTACACCTGGCTCACTATATTTACTATTACCTAGGAAAAAGATTAGAATATGCCAAAAATCCTAATGAGTCTCTCTGAATGGAAAGATTACAGGAGATCCTAATCTTCTGTATGCCAGTATTTCTTTTTACTTTTTGCAAAAAGTAAATTTTCATTTTAAAACTCAAAAAATATATGATAAATAAAATAAAAGACTGTACTTACCTTCTTTCTTTTTCTGGAAGAATTCTTTGTAGGATCAGTCTTCTCAAATTCTGCTGACTTTGCCTCTTCTTTCTCTTCTTCCTCATCAGGTATCAGAGAATATTTTGTCCCACCTGGTTGCATGAAACAATCTTTTGCAAAGTGGCCTGCAGAAGAGAAGCAGAAAAGGTACAGAGGGAGGAATTAGTCTCTCCCCTCAGCAGGTAGATGTTCTCAGGAGGCTCCTGACAGGAGCACACTAGTTCAGGAGATATTACTGAGTTTATTCAGAGCAGATTTTCTGCCACATCAAGAATGCACTGTACACTTAACCAGAGTCAGGCAAGCAGCTGGTGGTCTTGGAGCTGTAGGAGATGCTGGTCCTGCTTTGGAAATGGCAGAGGATGTGAGCATGCAGGCTTATGCCACCTACCATTAGCAATGAGGCTTATTCATTTTTAAAGATCTATTTTGGAACTTATTCCTGACCAAGAAAGGCTACTCGGGAGAGTAGGATGCTTAGCAGGGGGAGCTGAGTGGCAGGCCAAGCCCTAAAGGAATACAGCTGGCAGGAAGTGGGCATTCACATTTAAGCTAACAGAGGCACAGGCACAATGACCTAGGGGCACTGAACATTCACAGATTGTTAGGTCTGGCAAGAGCCTTAGAAATCATGAAATCCAACATCATGTATTTGCAGAGGGCATGAAGGCCTAGAGTTAAGAAGTAGCTCAAGGTCACACGAACAGCAGCAGAGCTAAAATTTATTGTAATTTTCATGCCTCCCTGCCCTGTGGTCTTTTAGCTGCACCAAAACCAGCTTCCCTTGGCCTGACTGGGCCAAATTCCTCTCATTACTCTTCTCTGCCTTATGTGGCACTTGGTGGATACAAGGAAGGAGGCTGCATCCTCCCTGAGCACACAGTGTTATCAAGGAGCCCTTTAACAGATGTTGCGCACCACATAGCTACTTTTGTCTAAGCTTCTAGTACAGCCTATCTCAGGGGCACAGAGGAGCTGTAAGAGATAACTAAAAAGCTGTGGGTAAACTACTCTGCACCTCTGGGTCCAGGTGCCTGAAAAGGAAACAGTCATTTTCTCCAACTATTGGGAATGCTCCCACAATTTCCCTGAAGAGGTATTCTTGCTCCCAATTTTACTTTGCCTTTTCCCCTCTACATTAATAATAAATAGAGGCTTAAAACCCCATCACTTTCACTAAAGTACAAATCTGCTATTAATCAATGCAGAAAAGTATACAGAATAGGACAGATGAGAAGTTAGGGAGAAGAGGTGACAAATTGAGGTCACTGTGAAAACTAGAAGCTGGCAGTCCCTCTCATTATAGCTCCAACAAGGGAAGTTGGGCTGAAAGAGCTGTTTAATATTAGAGTAAGACTAGAAGAAACCTGAGGAAACAGAGCTAAAAGGAAACAACTATCCTGCATTTTTTATCTGTAAAAGAATATTGTATTCAGAACTCTGAAGGTAAAGAGATAAAGATGAGGAAGAAAGGGTTTAACTTGGATCCTTAAGGAATATATTTCCAAGTCACTTAATGTTTGCAGAACAATAAGTGGTCCTTGGAAATAAAATTTAGAGTATTAGTCATAATCTAACACTCTTACCCTTCCTGGGGTAGTATGTGGGGACCCTGCCCCGGTGCAGAGACAGATAAGGGAGTGGGGGGTATAGAGGTGATATAGTACCTTGTAGGGCCAGTGTTCAGAAACATAAATAGCAACAGCATCAAGAATCCACTCTGAAACAAGTCTGGTGGAAGAGTAGCATGAGTAGGTGAGGCTATCAGTTGGTTAAAATACAGAGGGGGCTAAACTAACGCTGAGCTACCTTCTTCGTCCAGTAGAGGGTCCACCCACAAGGAGAGAAATGAAGAAATGGAAGTCTTCGCCTTACCTTTACAGCCACACTTCTTGCAGGTAGTGTTCAGGACAGCCTCAAGGGTGATCTTCTGCCCAGTGTAATCCTGGAAGGACCGCCTCCTCCTCTCTTCTTGCCTGTAATGAAAAAGGTACTGACTACTGGTCCTCTTAAAGAGATGTGGTCACAGATACTACAAGGTAATGCAGTATGTTGGTTTTTCGTTTTGTTTTTGGCAGGGAGAAGAGAGAAAAGGAAAAGCGTTGGGCAGAACAAGGCAGGGAGTGAAAGCAATGATGTAAAACAGCCCATTTTTTTCATTTCAGGGTGAGGCTTTGAATGAACAACTATGACTGAGACTAGGCCTTCTCTCGCTACAGAGGATAAAAATATAATTACTTACCATGCTAAACACCCTCCAACCCTCACCAGGTCACTCCAAAGGCTTTCTAGTCGAAATTCCTTACCTTGGTGTTCAAAGCCTTTCACGGTCTATCTCTTTATTTTTCCAACCTCATCTTTACTTATACATTAAGTTCCAGCCAAATTAGTCTATTTTACCTTCTCCAAATGGCTGAGTGATTTTAATCAGGCAGTTCCCACTCTGCGAAATGCTCTGCTTCTTCTCTTTATTCACATTCCCACAACACTTTTAATAATCATAAAATTCTGACCAAAGTATAATATGCATATGGAAAAGTATTTGTACTAAGTATATGGCTTGCTTAATCTCCATAATCTGGCCTTCCCATATAACCAATACTCATGTCAAAAAGCAGAACATAACTAGCATCTCTAAAGCCCATCATCTGATGCTCATTTCCAACACTCTTACCCCTCCTAGCATAGTACACAGGGACCTTGCCCAGAGAGGGAATCAGTTGCAATGAGTGGGGATGCAAAGATGGGGTTCACCATGCCTCCCTCAAGGGTAACCACAATTCTGACAGCATAGATTCATTTTACTGAATTTTGTAATAAATACAGTAGCTGGCTGTGGTACAGTAGCTGCAATCCCAGCTATCTGGGAGGGTGAGGCAGGAAGATCACAAGTTCAAGCCCAGCCTAGATAACTTAGCAAGTCCCTATCTCAAAACTAAGTAGAAAACTAGGGACATTAGCTTAGTGGTATAGTGCTTGCCTAACATGCAAGAGGCCCTAGGTTGAATCTCCAGTAATGCAAAACAGACATACACACATACGCACGCGCACACACACACACACACACACACACCAGAGTACATGGAATCATAAAATGGATGCTTCTATGTCTGGCTTTTTTTTTGCTCTTTGTGAGATTCATCTACACTGCTTAGTTATGGACCATGCATTCTCATTGCTATGTAGTACTATGCTCAGTTTGGTTGGTTGTTTGCTTAAGCATTATGTTGCCCAGGCCATTCTGAAACTACTGGGGTCAAGCAAGCAATACTTACACCTCAGTCTCTTGGACAGATAGAACTATAGACATGTGACACCACAACCGGCCTGGCTATTCTGCTATCGATGGGTATTCTGAGTAATTTCTATTATGAACAGCACTTCTATGAACTTT
This sequence comes from Pedetes capensis, assembly GCA_007922755.1. Classification (NCBI taxonomy): domain Eukaryota; kingdom Metazoa; phylum Chordata; class Mammalia; order Rodentia; family Pedetidae; genus Pedetes; species Pedetes capensis. The sequence goes on from VMDO01007809.1 coordinate 43,360, forward strand.
CTAGTACATGCCTTTTGGTGAACACATATAGGCATGGAACTGCTGGATTTTAGGGGATCAGATTTAGTAGATACTGCCAGTTTTTCATCCTGTTTACCAATTTATACTTCTAATAGTAAAGAATAAATGCTCCAGTTGTCAAAGTTTTAATTTTTTATCTTTATTATAATACACAGTACCTGCAATGGAGGTATTCAGAAAGTGATTAACTGAAGGGCATCATCTTCTATCACTCTTTTTCAAACTCTAATTGGATCTTATACACACCTCAACGCTAGCACACATTACACTTTTAGTGCATCATTTATGGTTCTTCTCTAGATTGTGAGCCCTTTAAGTTACAATCTCTTGTGTTCATTTGCCAGCACCTTAGACCAAGGCCCAACACATACAATAAGTATCAATAAATGTTTATATCCCTAGCTCAGAAATATTTTTTCTTTATCTGAGGCTCTGTTACTTTGAACTCAGATTTCATTTAAGTTTTTCAAACCCTTTAGTAGGTCTCTGTTGTTGCTGTTAGGTGTCCTTGAGTCACTGTCTGACTCACAGTGACCTTATGTATAACAGGCGAAGCACTATTATCAGTGCTTCTCTGTTATTCATAGGATTTTCAATAGCTGATTGGTTTTTTGGGAGTGGGTTGCCCGGTCCTTCTCCCATGGTCTCTATAGTTCAACAAAAATAGAGAACTATTTTGCCATGTTGGCCACATTACCCAGAAAAAGGCAGGATAGTTATACAAAAGCAGAATGAAACTAACTACTTCACGTATTTTAGTGAATAGATTCATGAGACGTGGGCTTAAGAAAAGAAACAGAGGGGACAAAGACACTCCATATTCTGTGCCATTCATAAACTCTGAACTTCTTTACAGTTCAGTTCAAATACTGCACCTTTTATAAAATTCTCCCTACTGTCACAAGACAGAATTAATTAACCTTTCTGTTTCCACGGCATTTAACCTTCTGATCATTTTATTTTGTTCCATTTGTTTGATTTGCCTCCCTCTGTACTGTTAAGTAGGACTTGAAGGAACACATTACCTAGGGCACTGTTGTCCAACAGAATGCAATGATAGAAACATTCCATAAATTTTTGAGTCTGTCCTGTCCAAACATGTGGTTATTAAGCAGTTAAAATGTGGCTCGTGTGATTGAGGAACCGGATATTAAATTTTATTCAATTTTCATTAGCTTACTTTTAAATAGCCTTATGTTACTAATAGCTACCCAACTGGACAGTGCAGAAATCATATAATTTAAGTTCTGAAAATGTTTGCTCAAATGCTTGGCTTTTTTCCTTATAAGAATCTCAAAGGACAGTGAGTCTTGTATGGGTTGTAGACAATGTTTCTCTCAAAACACATAATAAAGTCTGAGTAACAAAAAACAAGGTAGGAACTTGAGGACATAACTTGGACAAGTCACAAATCTCATGGTTTTCAGGTATCCTTATTTGAAGAGCTGATTTTCAAGTGCCTGCGAGCTGCAGCTTAAGCAAACCCTCATTATAATCAATTTCAGTCCTCTGGGATTCTAACATACTACATGCCAAATCATACTTCCCACCTACCACTCAATTTAACAAATGTGCCATTCACCCTCATGTCTCCTTTTCTGCATCCACCACCATCATGCTAGTTTAGGTTTCATCACATTTTACCTGAAGAGTAATAACTCCTTCACTGGTCTCCCTCATGTACATTCCTCAAGCCAGAATCCTTTCTTTAAACCACTCATGCTGCCTTATATATTTTGAATAAATGAGTAAATTAACATACTAAGTAGACAAATGCTACATTTCAGGCACTATGGGAGGTAAGAAAGATAAGACATGGTCCTTGTTTTCATGGGTCATATATGTTCTTTCAAAAAGAAAAGGGGTGTTAATCTCAGGTATTGAGGAAAAGGAAAGAGACATTTAAAACAATAACTGTAAGAAGTTATCTATATTAAGTGCTTTCTATAGAGTAGTTATTAAGATGTTTCCTTACTAATAAGATTCTACTTAAATCAATCTATCAATTCTGAGATATGTGTTGTTACCTGCTATGACAGTTTGAATAGAAAATGCCCCCCAAAAGGTCATGGGCTTAACATTGGGTCCTGATCTTAACATTGGGTCCTCAGCTGGTAGTTCTGTCCTGGGTAGTTATGGAACCTACCATGGGAGGCAGGATCTAGTTTGGTGGAAATGAGTTACTTGGGGGAAGGTTTCTGGAGGTTTTTACCTGGGATCCATGGCTCTGGGAAGCTCTCTGCTTCCTGCCCCACAATGATGTGAGGTCGTCAACCACAAGCCCAGTCACCGTTGCCACCTGCCCCACCGCCACTATGGACTGATCCTCCAAATGTGAGCTTTCAATAAACCTTTTCCTCCATAGTTTTTTTCGGTTGGTTTTTCTGCTACAGTGACAATGGCTGACTAATATACCCCCACTTTACAGTGAAGAAGCTGAGATTTAGAGAGACTCAAAGGTCATATGATAGGACTCTTTGTGATTTAAGTCTAATTCTACAACCTGTGATCATACCACTATATCATGCTTATTTCCCGGATGCAGAGATAGACATAGTTTATAACAAAAGTTACTCTTTCAGCCTTGGTTATTACCAGAAATAGCCTACACATAGAGACATATAGCTCAAAACCAGAAAGCCCTTCTCCTTCCAAACCCTTCTTCTGAGAAACAGAGTGAGCTCTTTTATCTTACTTGTTTTATATTTTGCCATTATAAGTGTGGCTTTGGAAATTTCATTGCTTTTTAATGAGTCTGTGGAGCATAGGACTCTTTGGAGCAAAAACAATTTATTACACTGCAATGGGTATGTGCCAGATATTTCTGAGGTCTGAATTTTAAAAAATTCCTACTGTAACTGGAGAGTGTTTTGTCAATAATCACCCCTACAAACATGTCAATATTTAGAGACTAAACTACAGTAATATGAAAAACTCTTAGGGCACATGCAATAGCTAGTCACATTTTGTGGTAACAAGGGCATTAGCTTTAACATCAGGTTTTAGATTGAAGTCCTTGATCATTTTGATTTGCTATGTAACCACTGGCTAGTTATTTATCATCAAGCACCAAGCTAGGAAATAGAAATATAAAGTAAAATGAAGATTATGCTCACTTCACAGGTTTTTATGACAATTACATGCATTAACGTATATAAACTGCCTCAGGTAATGCCTGGTACATAGCATGTTTTTGATAAATATCACTTCTCTTCTTTTCAGATAAAATTCCTTCATATCCAAAATAATTTTGCTCAGAATTATAAACATAAGGATTTCCAAACTTTTTGCAACAAAGATCCCACTCAAATATCAGTTATTACTTCTTTCTATCCATTCTCTTTCCTCTCCTTTCCTTCCCTTTCCCCTTCCCCTTCCTTTTTCCTTTCCCTTCCTTTTTCACTCAGGCTGGTCTGAAACTTGCTCTCCTCCTGCTGTAGCCTCCTGAGTGCTAGGACTATAGGCATGTGCCACCACCTCCAGCTTATCTTTTATTAATCAATGACATAACTGTCACGGAGAGCACCTAATTAACATAAGAGAAATAACATGATATTTTACCATCAAAAGCAACAAATAACATCATGGTTAACCTGAAGATAAATGTGTGATTTTAGATGGTTTTCTGAAACACTGAAAATAGTTAATAAGTCCTCCATCCAAGATCTCTCAAGGGACCTTAGGGATTCAAGAACCCCTGGTTAGAAATCTAAGAAAAGATTTGAAATAGATGGGAAATTTCCTGATTCAGACATTATCCTAGATCAATATAAAATCTTTCATTCTTAAATGAAAGGTCAGAAGAGCCAATAAAAGTAAGGTGCTGTGTTCAGAAGATGTGAGAATCTAAATGCCATTGGTGTTGCTCTAAGATTAATGTACCCTACAACACATTTTCTACCTTTTTTCTGCTCAAATGCAGAAATCAGTAGGAGAGAGGCAAGTAACAGTACCTCATGATACTTGTTGGCTAATAGTTTGAAGGGGAAAAGCAGAAAAAGATAAAGAGGAAGGAAATAAAACCACTAATGAAGTACACCTGTGCTAGGAAATGTGTATGCTAGCATTTCATCTTAGAACTCTATGCAGTAAGCCAGGACTGGGGGTGCACACCTGTAACCCCAGCAGTCACAAGGTTGAGGATGGAGAGCTTGAGGCCAGCGTGGGACACATAGTGAGGCCTTGTCTCAAAAGGACCAAAAGGCCAGGTGTGGTGGTACACACATGTAATCCCAGCACTCAGGAGACAAATGCAGGAGGATCATGAGTTTGAGGCCAGGCTGGACTACACAGTGAGTACCTAGCAGCCTGGGCTACACAGTGAGATCTCATCTCAAAAAACAAAACATAACAAAAAATAACCCCTAAAGGAAAATAAAATAAAGAACTCTATGCAGTACTGTTATCTACAATTTATACCTCTAAAAACCAAAGATCATAAATGTTGCTTATCCATATCACAAAGTCTACAAATGGCAGAGGTCCCAGTTCAGTCTAATTTTCTACAGCATTCTAGAATTTGGATAGGATTTTAGTCTCTCCAAACATTTTACCTACTCAATGATAACGTTGTTGGGATCGAGGTCTTTCCCAGTTCCTTGGTTGACAACTTTCATGGAGAGGGATACTTTTATCCTATCATTTTTCATCTGAAAAAGACAAAAGAAGTGTCACTAAAAATTCTTAAGTACATAAATGAGACTGCCAATGTGCAATCACCTTACTAAGAACCAAAGTTTTCATTATCATTACAAACACTGGAACTCCTTTGATGGACAAAGTACTACGCTAAGAGCACAAAGAAGCACAAGAGGCAGATTGGAGGGCAGAAGAGATGTAGAAATAATCTTCACCCCACTCTTGACTTCTGGGGGAAAGACTGAAATTGCTGCTTAGAAATCCAAGGCCTGTGAAATAATCAGGCAGAAAATAAAATCTAAAAGAAAGATCAGGTTAGTGATCAGTTTGGAGAACCACACACACAGAATATTTTTAGAACATTCCCGGAGATTAGATCTCCATTGGATTGCTCTAGAGCTTCTTGTAAGCATGAAGACACTTGTTAGTCACATGGGTCTTCTTTTGCTTCCTGCAATACATGAAGCCTTTCTTCACTTTAGAATCTTTGAATCAGCTTTTCTCTCTGCTTGGAATGTTCTTATCTCAACACTTCATATGCCCAGTAAGTTTCCCTTTGGGTCTCAGCTCATGTACCATCTTCTCAGACAGCTCTTTCCTGAGAACTTTAGCTAAATTTACCTGCAATATTGTTTAAATACAATGTAGTACTTATGATAATTTGCAATTCTTTTACATGTTTGTTTACTCTTTAAAAATCTCTCTCTTTTAGCTGGGTGCCATAATTCCAACGACTTTGGGAGACTGAGGTAGGAGGATTAAGAGTTTGAGGCCAGAGACAGCCTGCACAACTTAGCAAGATCCTGTCTCAGAATGGTGTTTTTGTTGTTAAGTGCCATCAAGTTGGGTCTGACTCATAGTGACCCTAGGTACAACACTACAACAACAAAACACTACCTGACACTATGCCATGTCCGGCATTATTGCCAGTGTTTTTCTGCTATTCGTAGAGTCTTCAATGGCTGTTTAGTGATTGCTTCAGGAGTGGATTGCCATGTCCTACCTCCATTTTTGTGATGCTGGGGATCGAACCTGGGTCCTCAGAGAGTGTAGAGCAGCACTCTACCAACTGAGCTAAACCCCAGTCATCTCGGAATAAAAAATATAAAAGGGGCTGGGAGTGAAGCTCAGTGATGGAGTGACCTTAGTTCAATCCCCCAGTAGCGCCAAAAGAAAAAAGAAAAAAGAAAAATCTGCCTCATCTAGTCAGGTGTGATGGCACATGCTTATAATTCCAGCACTTGGGAGGCTGAGGCAAGAGGCTCATGAGCTTGAGGCCAGCCTGAGCTACATAGTGAGACCCTGTCTCCAACAAACAAACAAACAAACAAAAACAACAAAAATCATCTCTTCCACTTACATTCTATATAAGCTCCATAGTAGCTGAGATCATTTATGTTTAGTTCACTCTTTTTTGTCTGTCTGTTGGTTTGTTTTGAGATAGGATCTTGCTATGTAGCCGAGGATAGCCTAGAAGTCATAACCCTCCTATCTTAGCTTCCCAAGTGCTGGGATTATAGGCGTATGCCATCACCCCTGGCTTCTGGTTCACTCTTGGACATCCCAAACCTAGCATGTATTAAGCACTCAACTATTGTTGAATAATAACTTTTTCAGATTCCTCTCCACTGCTACTCCCTGGTAGAAGAGCAGGATGCGTGCATGTTTACATGCCTCCTGGGGTCTGCCCGTGCCCACAGCCCTCACAGCTTCAACTGGGTTATTAACAGGGTCCTTGAGATTGTTCTCATGCCCTTGACTTTGCATGGTTCCAGATATTAGATAAATGACTATAAACTATGTGTCCTTTTTGTTCTGGGTTAATTTGAAGTGTACCTGGAAAATGGGGCTGGGATTTAGCTCAGTTGGTAGAGCGCTGCGCTGCAGTCTCTGAGGTCCTGAGTTCAATTCCCAGCACTGTAAAAATGGGAGAAGGGCCTGGCAATCTACTCCCAAGGCAATCCTGAAACAGTCAGCCATTGAAAACCCTGTGAGGGTCGCTATGAGTCGGATACCGACTCGACAGCACACAACTACTACTACTACTACCTGGAAAATACTCTTTGAAGTTTGGGATAAAGATCTGTCCCATAGATTAAGTTTCCTTATCTCTTTTTGGTTATTTTCTTTCTTTTTTCCTCTTATCTACCACATGGAGTAAACTTCAAGAACGAAGTTTTACAAACATGTACTTACTGCACATTTTCCTGGCTCATGTCATTCTTTTTGCTTCCAGTATCAGGGCGATCCACCACTGAGCTACACTCCCAGCCCCCTTTTTTTAATCTTTTATTTTGAGACAGGGTCTCGCTAAATTGCACAGGCTGCCTCCAGCCTTGAATTTGTGATCCTACTGCCTCCACCTCCCAAATTGAAGGGATTACAGGTATGCACCACAGCACCCCGCTTCATGTCACTCCTTCTGAGTTTGCAGGACAGACAACTAGAAGATTTGAATTCAAGACAGATGTTCGCAGTAGGATTTAAAAGCAAGATTATCATCACAATTAACAACATTTACACATTCATCTGGGTGTGGTAGCTCATACCTGAAATCCCAGCAACTCAGGAGGTAGAAGCAGGAGGATCACAAATTCAAGACCAGAGGCAGCCTATGCAATTTAGCAAGGCCCTGTCTCAAAATAAAAAGTAAAAAAAAAAGTGGGCTAGTGGTGTAGCTCAGTGGTATAGCGTTTGAAAAGTGTATAAGCATGAAGCCCTGGGTTCAACCCCTCAGTACCACACACACACACACACACACACACACACACACACACACACAAGCAACATTTACATACTTGCCATCGTAAAATTCCAAGAAAATATCTGCTTTTCTATGTTTTCTAAGAACATGAAGCTGCATAGAACTTTACCTCTCGGCCAATAAGCTTCACCCACACTTTGTCTCCAACATCTACTATCTCAGAGGGCTTATCCACCCGGCAGGATGACATGTGAGTCCGATGGACTAGACCTGGGCACAAGAAAGACAAACAGAATAAAGCAGAGGGCATGTCTGGTATTTATGCTCTAATGACTGAGTAAGGAAAAAGATAGGAGGGGAGGAATACAAGGGAAAATTTAAAATTTTCACTGAAAAATGGAAACTAAAACTGTAAATTAAAACAATCTGATACCTTTTTATACCTAATACTTTTTATACCTCATCAGCCACCATTCTTTAAAATACTATTTGGCTGGAGTTGTAGCTCAGTGGTAGAGGATGTGCTTAGCATGGGCTAGGCCCTGGATTTATCTCCAGCACCAAAAAATGGAAATTAAAATACTTCTCACTGTTAGTAATTATGTTATGAAATAACAGTAACCATACACTACCAACAGAAATACAAGTTGGTAAAACTGTTTGAAAGTAACAGCATAAAGATACTTACACTTCTGTTGTAAGAATAACATTGAAATTGTTCCCAAAGAGAAGCCCAATGGGGCAAGAAAACAAAACAAAACAAAACAAACAAGCAAAAAATAACCCCACAGGCATAAAGCATTTATAATAATACCACATATTCTCAAATCTAATCTGCACCCTTTCAACAGTTTTGTTGTTTTAGGTGCCATCAAGTCAGGTCCAACTCATAGTGACCCTATGTACTAAAGATGAAACACTACCTGACACCCTGCTATGCCCAGCACCTTTGTCAGTGCTTCTCTTTATTCATGAGGTTTTCAATGGCTGATTGGTTTTGGGGAGTGGGCTGCCAGGTCCTTCTTCCAAGCCTACAGTATCCAGTATTCCTCCCAGTCTCGCATCAAAGTACTAACCAGCACCAACCCCGCTTAGCTTCTGAGATCTGATAGGATGCCACAGTGGTACGGGCTGCAGGCTTTCAACAGTTTTAGAGAACTAAAGAATCAGATGTGGATTAGAATCTCATGTGGATTATATTTGCAGTTGAGAGCTCAATAGGCATGCAATTCTATTCTGCATCTGATTTTTTTTAGGCCTCTAAAATTGTTGAAAGGGTGCAGATTAGATTCAAGAATATATGGTATTACTTACAAGTGTTAAAAAATAAGAATTATAAAAACTTAAATAACTAATAATTGTAAAATAGCCTGACACACTGATAAAAATGTCAAACTGAAGAGTAAGCAGTCATTTAAATTATAGTCATGGAAAATAATTATGGAAGATGTTAAGTGAAAAGGGGAAATAACAAAGTACATTTTTTTCTTTTGAGGCAGGGTCTCACTATATTGGCAAGGCTGGCCTCCTGCTTCAGCCTCCCAAGCGCTGCGATTATAGGCATGCATTAACATACCCTGCTAAAGTACCATTTTTAATCTATTAAATTGGCAAAGTGTTTAGAAAATAACAATGGCTAAAGTTGGTGAAAACATAGCAAAATAAGAAATATTACTAAGGCTAAAGCCACGTGCCATGGTGCATACCTGTAATCCTGTGACTGAGGAGGCTGAGGCAGGAAGATCATGAGTTCAAGGGAAGATGCAGCCTGTGCAATTTAGTGAGACCCTGTCTCAAAATAAAACAGGGGCTGGAAGTGCAGTTCACTGGTAGAGCCCTTGCCTAGCATATATGTGCAAGGCCATGGGTTTAATGCCACTAGTATTGTAAGAAGGAAGAAAGGAAGGAAGGAAAGAAGGAAGGAAGGAAGGGAGGAAGGAAATATTACTAAGGCTAGAATTAACTTTTGGAAATCACTTAATGACAACTATCAAAAATGATAGGTCTCACTAGGTGTGGTACCTCACATCTATAATCCCAGCAACGTGAGAGGCAGAGGCAGGAGGATCACAAGTTCAAGCCCAGAGGCAGTCTGTATAACTTAATAAGACCCTGTCTCAAAATAAAAAATTAAAAATGGGCTGGGCTAGGAGTGCAGCCCATTGGTAGAGAGCACTTACAAATTATGTTGTGAGGCCCTGAGTTCAACCCCTAAGTACCACAAGGAAAAACAAAAAACAAAAACCAATGATAGGTCTGGGGGTGTAGCTCAGAGGCAGAGTGATTGCCTAGCACATCTGAGGCCCCATGTTTGATCCCCAGTGCTGCAATAAATAAATAAATTTATATAATTAAAATTTAAATTAGTAATGAGTTAATAATATAAAACTTAACATTTAGTAGCATTTAATAAGACATTATAATAAACATCCCTTTTCCAACTGTCCAAATTCCTTTCCTTCAAAGAACCAATTTTCCTATGTTCCAAAATAACCTGGTCAGCCATGTAATTTGGTTGAACCTGACCTAACCCCAACAGAGAGCACCAAACATAGGCTTAGTGAATCACTTCATTCTCCTAGCCACAGTAATTAATTGGTTCAGTGGTAGACACAAGAAATCAGCTAAGTCAATCATCTTTCTCAAAACTTTTATAAAAATTATAAGCTACAAAAACTGCCAATGCTCAACTTTACCAGCAGATGGCAAGAGTTGGCCAGATGGAGGCAAAGAAGAGCACTGGTAAACAAGAGACAAAGCCCAGAGGTATAAACTGAGCATCTGAGCCAGGTCTAGTGGCATGCATCTGTAATCCCAGCACTCAGGAAGCTAAGGCAAGAGGATCAAAAGTTTAAGTCCAGCCTGGCCCACACAGTTAGATGCTGTCTCAAAAACCAAATAAAAACAAACAAGCAAAAAGTAACAAACAATTCCAGTGACTCAGGAGGCAGAGGTAGAAGGATCATGAGTTCAAGGCCAGAGGTAGCTTGTGCAACTAAGCAAGACTGTCTTAAAATTAAAAAAATAAAATAAAACAGCTGTTGGGGGTGCAGCCCAGTGGTAAAGAATTTGCAAAGAATGTGTAAGGCTCTGGGTTTGACCCTCAAGTACTGCAAAAATAAAAATAAAAATAAAAATAGATGGAGTATCTTAACAGCCAAGGCTGAAGCTAGGTTTATCCTGCAATTCCCCAGCAAAACTGGCCAAAATGTTTCTCAGCCATTCTGCCATTGAAACCAAGAAACAAATAATTCCACCATAATCACTTCTGGGAATCTGTCCTCTTTTTCTTTCTTTTCTTTTCTTTTTTTCTTTAATGAGATGGGGATCTCACTATGTTGCCCAGCCTGCTCTTGAATTCCTGGGATCAAGTAATTCTCCTGCCTTAGCCTCCTGAATAGCTGGGAATACAAGCATCTACCACAATGGCTGGCACAATAGATTCAGACAGGAAAATTTATAAACAACCTAACATCTAACACAAAGATAATGATTAATTAGGGTATAGTCATTTGAAGGGCCATTCAAACATTTACACAAAATGATGTCAATAATTCTTTTTTCTTTTTTTTCCATTACTGGGGGTTGAACCCAGGCCTTGAACCAGGCTAGACAAAGTTTTTATTTTGAGACAGAGTCTTGCTAAATTGCATAGGCTGCCTCTAGCCTCGAACTTTCAATCCTCCTGCCTCAGCCTTCACAGTCACTGGGATTATAGGTGTGCACCATGGCACCTGGCCAAAAATTCATTCTTCAGGAAAAATATATTGAGTGCCCACTATGTGACAAGCACTATAGACATTTAGTATTTTCCAGAGATTAAAAGTATAATGCAGAATTACTGTATATAGTGGTATATTACATATCATATGTACCTATAAGCTTCAATGTGAAATACATTTAAAAAATTAGAAATCACTCCAAGTGCTAAAAATAGATATAGTATTCTAGGTTAACTTTCATTTATTTTCAAAACAGACAAAATTACTCCTATTTTAGAGAAAATGAAAATAAACAATTTGTTTCGAATGATCATAAACCCGGAATCAATATCTAAAATGGCTCTCTTAGTTGCTTGCGAGACTTATTAATCTTTAGCCTTCCTCCCTCCATATCTCTTTCTTTGCATCACACACACACACACACACACACACACACACACACACACACACACGTGCACATGAGTGCCTGCAGATGCCTGAAACTATCCTTTCTCTTTGGAGTTCCTATGAGGAGCCACTGTTGCCCAGGAGTAGAACACTTGCAAAGTATGTGCAGCACCCTTGAATCAACCCCGAAGTACCATCAAAAAAAAAAAAAAAAAAAAAGGGAAGAAAGACTAACTGGTTAGAGAGTTGTAATGTTTAGCCAACCCACTGACTTCTCACTTCTGGGAAGGACAAGGCGGGGGCTGGAGATAGAGCTCTATAAATATATAAAAATTATTAACGATACTTATCTGTTGTTTGTTGTTGTTAGGTGCCATTGAGTCAGGTCCAACTCATGGCAACCCTCATAGGGTTTTCAATGGCTGATTATTTTTGGATTGTTTTGCAAGTGGGTTGCCATGTCCTTCTCCTCTTTGTGCAGTGCTAGGGATTGAACCCAGGTCCTCAGAGAGTACAGAGCAGTACTCTAAACCCCAGCCCATACTTATCTATGAAGGGAAAATATAAGCAAAGCTGAAAGAAAGGGAAAAGGGATTCATCACAGGGAGCTGAGGTTAGGGAAGGGGAGGGGAAATAAAGTAGAGGGCAAAAGGGGGAGAAGATTACCCCAAAATATATGATGTAATTTTATGAGTATATGGGAATTATGGTTCTATAAAATATGTAAGTTGACAAATGTCTAAGCAAAAGTGATAATAGTTGCATAGTAGATATAGCAAAAGTCTTTTCACTCTGTACCCCATCAACATTTATAAGTAAAAATAAGTAAATAAAATAAAACTCCTGCAACAAACTGATTTGTAGACCTTATGGGTTGCTGACCTCACCCTAATGCTGGGAAGGTGTTGCCAGAGAGGACATGAAACCCTCCACCTCATTATATGTATACCTTGCCCAATGCATCCTTTCCATTATTTGGCTGTTCCTGAGTTGTATCACTTATAATAAACTGGCAAAGGTAAGTAATGTGTTCTCCCAAGTTCTGTGAACCATTCTAGCAAATTACCAAACTTAATAAGGGGGTCATGGAAACCCCTGATTTATAGCTGGTTGGTCAGAAGTACAGGAGCATCTGAAACAGGGACAATCTTGTGGTAATAAGCCCTTTTAACTTGTGAGATTGGATACTAGTTCAAGGTTGATAATGTTAGAATTGAATTGTTGGATTTCTAACTGGTGTCCAGAGAAATGAAAAAAATTGGTCAGTGTCAGAAAACAATTCATAACAGATATAGAACATCATCATCATCACAGAAAGTCCTATTGAACAACACTATGAGGGGAAAGAAAATCTAATTTAGATCAACTAAATAATGGTTAGCCTGCAGCCATAGCCCTGTGGCATCCGATCCTGTCAGATCTCAGAAGCTAAGCAGGGTAGGGCCTGGTTAGTACCTGGATGGGAGACTGCCTGGGAACACCAGAACCTGTAGGCTTGGGAAAAGGACCTGGCAACCCCCTCCCAAAAATCAATCTGCCATTGAAAACCCTATGAACAGCAGAGAAGCACTGACAATAGTGTTTCCCTTGTTGTACAGAGGGTCGCTATGAGTAGGACACCAACTCAATGGCATCTAACAACAACAACAAATAATGGTTAAAGAATTCTGAGAACAGAGTTTTGAAAACCAATTCAAATTAGAGTCTACCTTCCTAAATTAAAGATGTTAAATTCTGATCAGATCACAGTTATTTCATTGCTCAATCTTTCTAGGGTGGGACCTAATGATGTTCTCCCTTAGAGAAGATAAGATATACTGTAGGGAGGTCAATTGCTCAAGGTTTCTAAAAAACCTACAGAAGATGCCAGGATTAGAACTCATAGTTTTCATCTAATTATTTGGCTCCCTGAGCTATCTTCCTGAGGCTTGTCTCAGCATAGGTATCAAACTGACAGATCACTTGTAAGCTGACATCCACAATCAGAGCATTATCTGACAGGGTATAGACATAAGTGGGTTGAAAACTGACTGCTGAAAGGTAGCAGGCCTTTAATCCCCACACAGTCTCCACCCAAAGTGTCACATAAACACCCACCTACAATGGCACTTCCAGGCACTGGCAACCATGGCAAGTACACTAACAAGAAAATCTGTCTTCTGACAGGAAAAGGTGCACATCTTGTAAGGGTGGGGATGAGTTCCACCTCATTAAATTCCAGCCGAAAGAAAATGAGAAACTTAATTATATAGACTGCTGACTGCCAGCTTGAGAACTATGATTAAGCCATTTCTAATGCAAAGATGCAATATGCAGCACAGTAATCTCCAAGGCTACAGGCATGGCTTTATTATCCAAAGATCAGCTGTGCAGCTTTTTGAAAGAAAAAAAAACTCTAAAAATTGTAAAATATGAAAGTCCCTCCTCCATATACATCCCCCTTAGCAAACTAACTCTCCAAATGTGATCAGTATTTAAAATTTGTGGAGTACTCTCCTGGATGGTGGTCTAAATACACGTAATAATTTAAAATATATATGGACACATGTACACTTGCTTTTAAGGGGTGGGGGAGGGGCATGTTATACAAACTCTTCTGCAACAAGTTTTTTTTTTTTAATTTGGATATCTTTCTATATTAGTAAATTGAGATCTACATTGTTTCATAGATTCTAAGATTCATTTTTTTTCCCACCATGTAGTCCAGGCTAGCCTGGAACTCATGATGTAGCCCAAACTGGCTTTAACTCAAAATACTCCTACCTCAGCTTCCTGAGTGCTGAGATTACAGGCTTGAATTCTTACACTTGGAAAGATTCACTTTCTTTTCCTCTGATTTTTATCATCTCTAAAATTGTTGTTTTGTTTTGTTTCTGGAGCAAGGGTCTTCCTGTATAGCCCAGGGTGTCTTGAAACTCATTGCGTAGACCAAGCTGGCCTCAAACTCAGGTCAATTCTTCTGTCTCAACCTCCCAAGTGCTGGGATTACAAACATGTGCCACCACACCTGGCTCTTTTTCTTTTTCTTTTAGTACTAGGAGTTGAACCCAGGGCTTCACACTAGGCGAGAGCCACACCTCTGGCCCTTTTTAAATTTTAAGACAGGGTCTCGTGAAGTTGTGCAGGCTGCCTCTGGCCTTGAACCTTCAATCCTCCTGCTTCTACCTTCCAAGTCACTGAGAAGACAGGCATGTGGCACTGCACCCAGCTTCTTTTTTTCTTTTTAAATAAAACATCATCAGTTTGTTGTTCACAGTCACAGAGCCTGAGAAGTCCAAAATCTAGATGTTGGTAAGTTAGGTGTCTAGTGAAGGCCCATTCTCTGCATCCAAAATTGTACTTTGAGTGCTGCACTCTCATATGGCTGAAGAGCAAAAGATGGACTGCTTCATATAACCAATGGTATCTTACAGCTGCTGTTAGGTAGCATGCGATAGAATTGTATGAAAAACTTCCACTGGCCCTTTCTGGTTAGCTGAAGTACCCATTTCTTAGAAATAAAGTTACTGGAGCTGGGGTACAGATTAGTGGAACAGCAAATATGTAGCATGCACAAGATCTTGGGTTCAATCTCAGCACCAAAATAAATAAAGTAAAAAAAATAAGTAAAGGAGAAGCACATTAAAAGTGTTGATAGTCATTGACAAAGTCTATGACAATTTATGCTCCTAATCCTGAATAAAAGTACCCATTTCTAATACTGAGTATTAATACCAATCTTTTAAAATATTTGTTAATTTCAAAAATCTTATGAATATTTTAATCACTTTCTAAAAATATTTGAAATAACTATAGAGTTATATGCACTGAAATAATACAGTGATCCTATATGCCCTTTACTCAGTTTTCTCCAATAGTAACATTTTGCAAAATTCTAGTACACTATCACAACTAGGATGTTGGCCTTGATATTGTGGTATAAGAAATATATATCCTTAGAAGTCAAGCATGGTGGTACATGCCAATAATCCCTGTACCTGGGAGGTAGAGGCAGGAGGATCAGGAGTTTGAGGCCAGCTTAGACCACACAGCAAAAAAAAAAATCATCTAAAAAAAAAAAAAAAACTAAATAAACAAACTTGGTCTTTGTCTCTGGTTCCTGGAACAGAGTTCCCAAAACTCTTGGAATTTCCTGAAAAGTAAGAGCAGTTTTTGTTATTCCTGGTAAATCTATTTTGAGTATAGGAGGAATTTAATGAGGTAACTATTGGCACATACCTAGATAGCTTCAGGATAGGGGCTGATAGCCAGAGGAATCAATATGGTTAGGGTGTTAGAACTTTCAGCTCCACCACTGAGTTCTGGGGAGAGCAGTGGGCTGAGGATTGAGTTCAGCTATCAATGGCCAAAAATCTAATCAAGGATGCCTATGTAAAAGAGTTTCCATAGAAACCCCTAAGCAAGGGGGTTGGAAGAGTGGGTGAACACATCCAAATGCTAAGAGGGTGGTGTGCCCCAACTTCCTGGGAAGTTGGGAGTGTCTCACACTATGTATCTCTCCTCACCTGACTGTATCCTTTACAATAAACTATGCATAGCATTTTCCTGGGTTCTATTAGTTTCTGTAGCAAATTATCCAAGCCAGGTATATGTGTGGGAACCCCCCACCCAGACAAATAGCTAAGTCAGACAGAAGTGTGGATAGCCCAAGGACTTGATACCTGGGACTGGCATCTGAAGTGTAGGCAGTCTTGTGAGTCTAGTGGAATCTGATACTAATGACCAGGTAAACAGTTGCAGAAATTAAACTAAATTGCTGGAGGTCCAGATGATGTCACAGAGTCAGAATTGGAGAATTAGAAGGAGTAAGAAGAAACATCTTAGATATAACCCACTGAATCTTATTCAGATCTTCCCGGTTTTACCTGTACTCATTTGTGTTTTTGTTTATGTGCAGTATTTACTTCCCCATCATTTTACTACTTGTGTAAATTCAAATATCCACTACCACAGTCGAGAGACAGAACAGATCCATCATTACAAGGATCCTTTATGTTACCACTCTCTTCACATGCCCTTCCCCACTCCTCAATCTCTGACTAATATGTTCTTTTACATAATTTTATAGTATCAAGAAATTACGTTAATATATTTGCTTTACAAATTATGTCTGCTATGGAAGTAGTATACAATTCAACAATAAAGTAACAAAAAATAACAGTTTGAAAAAGAGCAAAGCATCTTAACAGACATTTCTCCAAAGAAGATACACAAATAGCCAATAAACACACATAAAAAGAGGCCTACCATCATGATGTTGTTATTAGGTGCCACTAAGTCATGTCCAACTCACAGTGACACGCATAGGATTTCAATGGCTGATTGTTTCGAGATTGTTTTAGGAGTGGACTGCCAAATCCTCCCATTTTTGCGGTGCTGGGGATCAAATCGGGGCCCTCAGAAAGTGCAGAGTAGCGCTCTACCAACTGAGCTAAACCCCAGCCTTCATTAGGCATTAGAGAAATATAAATCAAAACCACATAGAGCTAGGCATAGTGGTATGCATCTATAATCCCAGAACTCAGGAGGCTGAGGCAGGAGGATAGAGCCGGAAGCCAGCCAGGGCCTCACGCATACATGCTTTTGCTAGTACTATACCACTGAGCTGCACCCCCGGCCCATTCTTTTTACTTTTTGAGACAGGGTCTCGCTAACTTACACAGGGGAACATAAAGAGATCTCCCAGCTCTTGACACACACGTGTGCACACGCACATGCGCGCGCGCACACACACACACACAGACACAGACTGGTTATAATACTATCTTCATTTCCATGTGCCACACTTGAAATCGCAAAATGTCAGCCTCAGAGAAGTAACTTGTTATCGCTAAATTCCTATGTCTAAAGATGTCAAATGACTTGTCTAAGATGACAAGAAGTCTAAGGAGGAGCTGGTTCCCAAAGTAAATCCAATTAGCTACAATTTAACCTTTTTCCAAAGTCAGAGAGCATCATTCTTCTAAACTAAGACCTGCTGCCACATAGTGGCTGCAATATTGGACTCAAACATAAAAATATCATGTGCACAGCTCAGTTTTGGATAGTGTTTCATTCTGCTGTACATAGGGTGGCTGTGAGTCAGACCTGACTTGATGGCACCCAACAACAATAGCTGGGTGTGGTGGAGCACACCTGTAAGCCCAGCAACTGAGGAAGCAGAAGCAGAAGGATTATAAATTCGGGGCCAAGGGAAGACTGCATAACTCAGCAAAACACTGTCTCAAAATTAAAAATAAGAAAGGGACTAGGAGTGCAGCTCAGTGGTAGAGCACTTGTAAAGTATATGTTAAGGTCTTGGGTTTATCCTCTTAGTACTAAAAAAAAAAAACTCAAAACAACAATAACAACAACAACAACAACCAAAAAAAAAGCCTGCTAAATGGGTTAGGGGTGTGGCTCAGTGGGAAAACATGTGCTGAGCATGCAAGTGGTCCTGGGTTCAATCCCCAGCACACACACAAAGACTTTCTAAAAATGAACTGTCACTACCTGTCTGTATTCATCTGTCTACACTAGAAACAAAATAAAACAAAAAATGCCTGAAAATGTAGATTCATCATCAGGATATGGTGGGGTTATAGCAGAGAGGGAAGCGGGCGGGCTGAATTTCAAGTTATAGGCTCCCACCTTGTTTCCGACAGCCTGGAATTTTGATAAAGGCTCCATAGTCTGTCACCATAGCAACCTACAAAGACAAAAAATAAAATGTTGCACAAATGAGAATCTTTCTTTCAAAGCACTGGTCTCCCTACATTTCCACTTGGTATTGGCTTGTCTCTGTGTGCTACAAAACTGCCTAAAAGTGATGTTCTGTCAAGCATTCTTTCTGTTCTTTTTTAAAATTTAGATTGCCAGGTATATGTGCATACATTAAAAATACTGATGGGATTGGGATGTTGTCACATGGCATGATGATAACCAAGGAATGCCCAAATTCTACACTTACTAAAATCACTAAAGGAGGTTTTTTTTTTTTTTTTTTTGCAGTACTGGGGGTTGAACCCAGGGTCTCGCGCCTGCATGCTCTGCAAGTGCTGGACCACTGAGCTGCACCTCAGCCCTTTTTTTTTACTTTTTGAGACAGGGTCTCGCTAAGTTACGCAGACTGCCTCTGGTCTCGAACTTGCGATCCTCCCGCCTCGGCCTCCCGAGCCGCTGGGATTACAGGCGTGCGCCACCGCGCCCGGCTCACTAAAGGAGTTTTATGAACAAAAAGGGCAAACAGCAGAAACCAGGAAATAAAATTATATTTTATACCAGCTGGAACTGAAGTCATCAATTTCAATACAGAAAACTTTAGTAGTTTGGGATGGATCATGTACAGCGGGGATATCCAACCTTTTGGCTTCCCTAGGCTACATCGAGTAAAGAGGAACTGTCCTGGGCTGCACATATATTATATAGTTAGTGCATACATGTAATAAAGGGGGGTCACAAAGAAAATGAATGCTAAAAATACATGATGTTAAAAAGTTTTGTGAGGCTGCATTACTAGCTATCCTGGGTTGCATGTGACCCATGGCCTATGGATTGGACATGCCTGACGTACAGCATCTCTTTTTCTTAAACTTCAAACCAGATGATATTGCCTATTATATTTCATTCTAAATCTGAGTCTTGAGTTGTATCAAAACAATTGGAAAAAAAAGTCAAAATATAGACATCTGACAGAATCTGAAAAAATATAATCAAAGAGAAAAAGAGTTGTCTCTAAGTCTTTTGCAGAGATGATCTAAAATGGCGAAAGTAAAGGTTCAAAGTGCTTATGTAATAAGGAACCAATACATGTTAGTGATGAAAGGCCCAGAACCGTCAGATAATTATCATCCCAGGTGCACAACACACACATGCTCGCTCGCGCTCTCCCTCTCTCTCTCTCTCTCTCTCTCTCTCTCTCTCTCTCTCTCTCTCTCTTTTGCCTCC
Organism: Pedetes capensis; assembly: GCA_007922755.1. Taxonomy (NCBI): domain Eukaryota; kingdom Metazoa; phylum Chordata; class Mammalia; order Rodentia; family Pedetidae; genus Pedetes; species Pedetes capensis. The sequence goes on from VMDO01007809.1 coordinate 62,758, forward strand.
TTAATCTTCTAGTCTACCCTCCATTTACAATTGGAACTAATGTTGTTACTACATACTGCATTTATCACTAAATTCATTACTAACTTTATTCTTTCTTTTGCTTTTTTTTTTCTGGCTTTTTGAGACAGGGTCTTATTATACAGCCCGGGCTAGTTTGGAACTTACTATGTAGCCCAAACTAACCTTAAACTTGGAATTCTCCTGCCTCAGCCTCCCAAATGCTGGGATTACAGGTATGTACCATCAAACCTAGCTCTAATTTTATTCTTTTCAGTGCCTTTAGTTAGTTGTTTTATCTTGAGCAATCACTGTTTCATCTGTACTATAATTAAAACAAGAGGACTGCAGAAGACATTCCCTGCTGCACTGCTGTTCACTAACATATATTGAGTACTCACTATACACAAAGAACTATTCAAAATCCTCAAGATTTTGCACAAAATTGATACTATTATTTGCATTCAATAGAGGATGCATTGATGCATGTAGATATTAAATAATTTACCTAAAGTCTAAAGCTAATCAGTGACAGAGCTGAAATTTGAACCCAGAGTCTTAACTACACTAGAGCTCCTGGGTTCCCTTTAATGACAAAATTCTACTGGGCAAAAGCAATGTGACAATTGATATCCTACCTCCTCCTGCCAACAATCCTAGGAAGTATATATGGTATGGCCCTATGTTACAGATAAGGCAGAATAGTCTAGGTATTAAAAGAGCACAAGCTTTGGGGCAACAGATATGGTTTCTAATCCTATCTCTGCCATTTCCTAAATATGGGATATTGAATATAACTTGCTTTTCAGAATTTAAGTTGCCAATTATTTTCATTTTGTTGCCACAGATAACAAATGATAGACATAAAGTCCTTGGCACTGGTATCTGGCACATGATGTACATTCAATAATGTGTAGCTTTTTAATAATTTACAGTCTGAGACACTGAAGTGCAGAAAGATGAGTGATAAATAGAAAGCTATACGACTTAGATACAAGCTAAGAACAGAACCCTGGTCCCTTGACTCCTATAGTTCAATGTCTCTTACTTCACCAAATATCATTTCTCACTTCAATATTAGATGGAAATAGATTTTTAAAACTTTTTTTTTTTTTTTTTTTTAGCGGTACTGGGGGTTGAACCAGGGCCTTGATAAATTATGCAGACTCTCTCTGGTCTCGAACTTGCGATCTTCCTGCCTTCCCTCCTGGGCCACTGGGATTACAGGTGTGCACCACCAGCTAGATTTTAAAAACCTTTAATCTCCTCATTTTTTAATGGGAATTTTGGAACAGAGCACCTGAACTATCTCTCCAAGACACAGCATGAAGAATGGGTTACAAACTAAGAGCTCTGATTTGTTTTACACTGATGAATACACTACACTGAGGCAAAGACCAGAGAGTCCAAAAAAACCAGTACAATCATGTAGATATTAAAAATCAAGGCAAAGCCCAGGAGCAGAGGCGCATGCCTGTTATCCCTGCAACTTGTGAGTCTCAGGCCAGAGGCGGCCTGCGTAACTTTTCAAGACTCTATCCCAAAATAAAAAGTAAAAAATGGGCTGGGGGTGCAGGTCAGTGGTAGAGCGCTTGCAAAGCATGTGTGAGACCATAGGTTCAATCCCCTAATACTGCAAAAATAAATAAATAATTAATTTTTATTAAATAAAGGCCAAGTAGAGCTGCAGGACAGACTTTAAGAAAGACTTTAGAGATTAGCTGAACCAGGCTCAGTGCAATGGCACACACCAGTGATCCCAGCCACTCAAGGAGAATCACGAGTTCGAGGCCAGAGGCAGCCTGCATAATTTAGGGAGACTTTGTCTCAAGATAAAAAACAAAAAAGTGCCTAGGGATGCAGCTCAGTGGTAAAGTACTTGTAAAGTATAAGCAAGGTCTTGGGGTCAGCCCCCCAGTATCACAAGAAAAATAAATAAATAAGAGATTAACTGATTCAATATTGTCATTTTTTAAAATGAGAAGTGAAGACCAGATACATAAATGCTTACTTACTCAAGTTCAAAAAAGCAACTTGTTCAGTGTGAAAAGGGCCCCACAGATGAAGAAGTCTTCCCATTTCTAATGAAAAAAAGAGCAAATCCCTTCTTTCTGGACCAACCAAAAGTGCTTTAACTGGCTTTTGTCCCACCATTCTATAAAAAGGCCTAAGAAATCTCATAGCGTGTAACAACATTATTAAGGAACATAATTATCTGACAAACTTAACTGTAGCATCTGGAAGGTAGAGCCCAAATCACCTTGCTGTTGTAAATTAAGACAATCTCACTTTTCAATCCTGATGCTCCAGTGTCACATTATGGGCTTTAGAGGTAATAACAGACCTTAATTTGGCCTCTCCCAAAAGGAACAGTTAATGTGCTCCAGAATAGATGTACTCAACTGTTTGGTTAGAAAAGGCATTCTTGCCTATTTCTAGCACCAGGTGTTTCCATCACTGAGTCTCCTAGGGTGTAGTCAGAGTTGAAATTAACAGGAAGGCACCTGCCACAGATGATCACACAGTCTGCCTGATGTCCCAGGAATAATTACTCAAATGGCTCAGGGGGGGAAGTTCAGTAATTATCTCAACTGAATTCAGGCCTTGGGTAAAATTAATTTCCCATCTTCAGATTAGAGGTGGCAATGGCCTTGAAACTTGTTCTCTCCGTAATGTAAATGATGAATTTGAGGCTCAGAGACATAAGTTCCTTTCCAAAGTCATAAAGCTAGAAAATAGCACAGCCAGGTATAGAACAGAAATTTTTTTGACTTTTAGTCCAATGATATTTCTATCTTACCAACACCAATTTCCCTGAGTATTGTGTCTATGGCAAGGCTGAGTAAAATCCCAACAACCACTGCTATGCTCATGCCCTCCACCATGCTCAGAAGATACTGGTAACTGACATGTCTCAGAGGATGAGAGAAGGATGAATACCGGCTTTTGAATTACTGGGCCCCCACCCTTGCTAAGCCTGTTAAGAGAAGAACTGCCACAACAGGTAGGAATTGTGCCTTCAGTTTCATCAAGGACAATTGGTTCTACAAGGCTTGGGTATAATTTTATTCTAATATTTATATAACAGCTACTATATGCAAGGTACCATGTCAGGTACTATGAAATAAAAACAACTTAAGAAAGAGATGCCCAGCCCATTTTAAAATGAATGTGAGGTAATTACCAAGTAAAAATATTACAAGATAGACTGTGATAAATGCTACAGTTGAATTATACAAACGACTATAGAACAACCATATTTACTATCTACGCTCCTCCTTAGACTTCAATTAAGTCAAAAGAATTCTCCTGCTAGGTGTAGTGGCATATGCCTGTAATCCCAGCACTCAGGAGGCTAAGGTAGAAAAAAGGCTAGTTTGAAGCCAGCCTAGGTTACACAGCAAGTTCAAGGCCAGTCTAGGCTATACAGTGCCTCAAAAAAACAACAGAAATAAAATGGCTTAAAGAGGCAAATTTGCTCCTTATGCCATGTAAGGACACACCATTTGTCCCCTCCAGAAGTTATAGCAGTAAGAAAATATCAAGGAAGCAGAGGGCAACCCTCACCATGCATGAAATCTGTTGGTATCTTGACTGAACTTCCCAGCCTCCAGATCTATGAAAAATATATTTTTGTTCTTTATAAATTATACAGTCCCCAGTATTTTGTGATAGGAGCACAAATGGACTGACAATATGTATAAAAACCCTGAAAACAAGCTCAGAGTGTTCGGTGGTATAACGAAGTCAGTGTTGGAGTAAGAGCAGTGTAGAACAATACAACATTGTCAGAGTAGGCACAGGTCAAGTAATAGAAGGGCCATGAAAATGAGTTTGTTTGTAATCAAGTAAAATGAGAAGCCTATGAAGAGCCATGAGAAAGCAGCATGCCAAATCTGGTTGGTTGGTTTGTTCATTTACTTCCTTATTTATTGTGGTGCTGGGGATTAAACCCAGGGCCTTGTGCATGCTGGGTAAGCCAATGAGCTAGCTGCTCGTGTGTGTGTGTGTGTGTGTGTGTGTGTGTGTGTGTGTGTGTGTGTGTATTTATTTGTTTGTTTTTCCAAGTAAATAGATTATGGGAGATTTATTAGTTTGGGAGAACCTAAAGATGAAAATGTCAGCTTGAATATTAATGATGAGGACTGGGAATGCAACATTGCTTTAATGAGTAGTAGAAAAGAAACCCGGATAACTACTTTAGGGTTGAAGATTAAGGTTAAATTAATGCATTTCCATTTTTTTAAACTGGTGTATACACACACACACACACACACACACACACACACACACACACACACACACATTTTGGGGTTGAACCCAAGGCCGCATACTTGCTAGGCTAGTGTTCTATCACTGAGCTGCACCTCCAGACACCCCCCACTTTTGTTATTTTCTGAGAGAAGGTCTTACTAAATTGTATAGGCTGCCAGTGGCCTCAAGCTTGCCATCTTCCTGCCTCAGCCTTCTAACTAGTTGGGAATATAAGTGTGTGTCAAGGCACTTGGTTTATTAGTGTACATTAATTTTATAAAATAGTGAGTTTCATTATAACATTTTCACACCTGTACATAAGGTATAGTGATCATCCTCAATTTGTTATAAAAATATTATTCTGTCTTCAACATGAGAGGGGCTACAATAGAAGTAGGGATCCTAGTGCAGGCCAAACAAGGGATGAAGACCTTGAACTAATGGGATGCCAAGGGCATAAAGAAGTACACAATAGAGATATAATTGGTCTTGTGGATGGACTGGAGAGGGAAGGAAAATCAAGACCAAATCAAAAAATGAAATAAAAAAAAATACCCAGATTTCTAGCCTGGGTATCTAAATGAATAAAATATCCATTTGCTGAAATGGAAAACACTTTGAAGAAAAACAGATTTGGTGAAAAATTTTAAAAATCAGTTTAAAACATAAGTTAGAGATGCTGTGAGGTATCCAAATGAAGATGTCAAATATGCAGTTACATGTCTGTAGCTCAGAGGATATATATGTGCTCCACTAGCCCTTCTCATTTAAATCGTAATGCTCAAAATAGTCCCAAGTGGACAGGAGCATCAAATCCAGATACTTTTCATCCTCAATCTATTCGTTTTGTTTTTTATAGTAAAGAGTATAGAATAGGTTTATTAAATATAGTACATCTTTAAGGAATGTGGGAGAAGGATCTGGCAATCCACTCCCAAGGCAAGCCCGAAACAATCAACCATTGAAAATCTTATGAGGGTCACTATGAGTTGGACATGACTTGATGGCATCTAACAACAACAACAAACTTTAAGGAATAATTTCAGGGAAAACTGAAGTACCTGGAGCAGCTTAGGTAAGCCTGAAACTTGGAAGAACCTGCATTCAATGGGTGAGTTGGCATAAGGATGTTTCTGATCCCCAAGGGAAGGTAAAGAAGCTAGAGAGAACATGAGAGTTAAGCAAGCTTTTGAAGGAAAGGTGTGTTGGACAGAGAAGATGGTGGGCCCAAGAGAAGGGAGAGACATGACTCAGTTTATTCTTTTCTTTCTTATTTTCTTTTTTCCTTTCTCAATCTATTCTTAACATACTATGAATGGGAGAGTTTCAAAGTACAAAAACATATACAGTACCTCTCCTTGGAAAATAGTGTAGAGTGCAGGCAAGTTTTCCATGGTCTCAGGTCTTCCTGAATTCATCCTTAATGTTCTATGGCTCCTCCATTTCTCTTCTGCCAAAGCTAATTCAAGTGTCCTGGCACAAAGAAATAAACAACAATTAGAGAGATGTCTGCATTAAAGAAGAAATGAATGGGACTCTGGTTGTGACTCAGTGACAGAGTGTTTACCTAGCATGTCACAGGAAGCCCAAGGTTCATCCTTAGCACCACACAGAAGAAAAAAATGAATGTAGCAAACCATACACAGCCAGTCTCTTCAAAATATACCACCAGATTAAACACCATGTACTTTTATCCAAATCTCCTTTGTCATTCTAGTTGTGGGTAGTTTTGACAATCTTAATCTCATTCTTTTCAATTTGTTACTTACCCAAAGCCATTAGGCTAATGGAGGTTTGTTTTGGTTTGTTCTCTTCTGTTTTAAAGATAGTTGTTGTTCTTAGGTACTGTGGACTCACAGTGATCCTCATAGGGTTTTCAATGGCTGATTGTTTCCGGATTGCTTCCCAGCTGGGGTCTGGCTAGGCCCTGAACTCCTAGAATCAAGCAACCCTTCTGCCTCAACCTCCTGACTAGCTGAGACTACAAGGATGTGGGGGCTAGGATTTAGCTCAGTTGGTAGAGCACTGCTCTGCAGTCTGAGATCTTGGATTCGATTCCCAGCACAGCAAAAATGGGAGGAGGACATGGCAATGCACTCCTGAGGCAATCCCGAAACAATCAGCCACTGAAAACCCTATGATAGTTGCTAAGGGTTCGACATGATTCAATGGCACCTAACAACAACAGGTATGTAGGACCAGACCTGACCGCTTTTTTCTTTTTATTGTTATTGTTCCTATTCTTTTGCCAGGAAAAGACTTATGGAAAAGGGGGAGTGAGTGTGCCTGTGAGAGGGATGCTAGGCAGGAAGAAAGGGAATAAAGGGGCTCTTTGTTGCTATCTGCTTCCTAGGTACCTTTTGAGACAAGAATATCAATGGGAGCTTCCCCTGAGACAAAAGGCTTAATCAGGTGATTAATATCTCCTTGGCAGATAACATCCTTTCCACATATTAGGATTGCTAGTAGATGACACCCTTTCCCAAATGGCATGGTCTGTAACCAATAACACCTTTGCAAATGGCCTGGTTGGTGGCCAGTAACACATTTTTCATATGAAGGTAACAGGTCCCTCCCTGTCTAGACTAGGAAGCAGGGATCTGAGTCGATGCAAGACCCTTCCTGCAATAAAGAAGAAAACCTATTTTACAACCTAAGAAGCCCACCTAAGCCAAAAGATGGAAGAAATATGGCACATCTAAAGCGAAGATTGCTTGATCCCATTAGATCTCGGAGGTTAAGCAGGTTCAGGCCTAGGTTCAGGCCTAGTTAGCACTTGGAGGGAGACCACCTGGGAACACCAGGTGCTGTGGGCTTGGGAGAAGGACCTGGCAACCCACTCCCAAAAAATCAATCCACCACTGAAAATCCTATGAATAGCAGAGAAGCACTGACAATAGCGTTTCACCTGTTGTATGTAGGGTCACTATGAGTTGGACACCAACTCGACAGCATCTAACAACAAAAAAGATGATCAAAAAGAAGGGAAGACTCGGCCCCCTTAATGAGATATGCACTTACCCCAAAAAGCCACCCCCCCTTTTAAGGCAGATATCCTCAGTTGTCCACAACCCTTTATTTTTGGACCTGCCAACTTTCTGATTTCTATCTCAGAAAGCGTAACACTTTCTCTCCTTTTGTCTTTTCATCTCCAATCTCCTCATACCAGCCTAGATCCTGAGCCTACTTGCCATGGTACTCAAGACACTGCCCTCTTCTCTAAATAAACAATCCCTGAAATTCCTTTCGGTGCCTACCTTTAAATTTTTATCAACGAGACCATGAACCCAAAGAGGTACCCAGCTGCTGGTGACCACGGTAGAGCCAAATTTTGGCCAGCCCCACAGTCTATGCTCTTAGCTTCTATTGTTGTTGTTGTTAGGTTCCACCAAGTCAGTGTCTGACTCATAGCGACCCCACATACAGCTGAGAAAACAGTACTGTTAGTGTTTCTCTGCTATGCATATGGTTTTCAATGGCTGATTGTTTGGGGGGAGTAGGTTGCCAGGTCCTTCTCTTACACCTACACCACCTGGTGTTCCCAGGCGGTTTCCTATCCAAGTACTAACCATGTCTGACCCTGCTTAGCTTCTCAGATCTGACTGGATGCCACAGTGGTACATCTGCAGGTCTTAGCCCCTAAGCTAGGCATTAAATCTGAAATGACTTCAAAAACAGGGAAAAGAGCTTACTTTTTTTCCCTGATAAAATGAAAACAACTTTCTCATTTTAAAAGTTCAGATAGTACATTAATAAAGAAGAAAACAGAACCATCCATAGTTCAATTTGGTTTATATTCTTTGAGGCATTTTTATATGTACAAGGAGCATCTTTTGTTACTGTTGTCTTGCTTTGCTTTTGAGAGAGAGTCTTGCTATGTAGTGCAGGCTAGCTTTGAACTCTGTTGATAGCCCTGCCATTACCTTCCAAGTGCTGAGATTATAGGCATGCACCATCATGCTCAGCTGTTTTTAAATTTTCAATTGACACATAATAATTGTACTAGAAGTTTGTTAGTGGTGGTTTGTTTTTATTTTTCACAGTACTGGGAGGTTGAACCCAGGGCCTTGCGTGTGCTAGGCAAGTGCTCTACCACTGAACTACACCCCCAGCTTCTTTTATCTTTTTTCTTTTGTTTTTTATTTTGAGACAGGGTCTTGCTAAGTTCAACAAATTGCCTCTGGCCTGAAACTTGTGATCCTCCTTCCTCAGGCTCCTAAATCACTGGGATTACATGTGTGTGCCACAGCCCCTGGCTGGAAGTGCTTTTTAATGAAATCACTAATCACTAACATTTTCATGTCTATTATAGCAACTTGTATACACACAAACCTTTTTCCTCTTAGAAACAGGGTCTTACAATGTTACTCAGTCTGGCCTTGAACTCAAGACACTCCTTAGCCTTCCAAGTAGCTGGGATTACAGGCTTCCACCACCATGCCCAGATCACCCACCTTTTTTCTTTTATTTAGGTCTTTTTGTAGTACTGGAAGTTGAAGGGGGCGGGGGAAGGGGAGGTTTGCGCATGCTAGGTAAGTGCTCTACCACTCAGCTGCACCCTAAACCCCTTTTTTTATGTTTTGAGATGGGGTCTCACTAAATTGCACAGGCTGCCTTGAACCTGAAATTCTCCTGCCTAAACCTCTCAAATCACTGGGATTACAGGCATGTGCCACTATGCCTGGCTCACACATGTTTTTTTAATGCCTACATAGTACTCTATTGTCAGATTTACCAAATTTATTTAACTATTTATAAATTGTGTTGAAATGCACGTTGTGACAGGCACTGTCACAACAGGCACTGTGTTGAACACCTGTAATCCCAGCTGCTCAGGAGGCTGAAGCAGAAGGATCACAGGTTCAAGGCCAAAGGAAGCCTGCACAATATAAGAGAGAACCTGTCTCAAAATAAAAAATCAAACAAGGGTTGGAGGTGCAAATTAAGTAGTGAAGCAGCTTTCCTAGCATGCCCCAGGGTCTAGGTTCAAAGCTTCAGTACCGGAAAATGAAAATGTGGATTACAATTCAGTAGGTATCAGGTGATACCTGAGAATGTCCTTTTTTTTTTTTTTTTTTTTTTTTTTTTGTGGTACTGGGGGTTGAACCTAGGGCCTCGCGCTTGCATGCTGTACAAGTGCTGGACCACTAAGCTGAACCCTCAGCCCATTTTTTTACTTTTCTGAGACAGGGTCTCGCTAAATTACGCAGACTGCCTCTGGTCTAGAACTTGCTATCCTCCTGCCTCTGCCTCCCAAGCCGCTGGGATTACAGGCATGCGCCACCATGCCCGGCAGAATGTCCATTTTCAACAAACTCCCAGGGGAGGCTGATGCTTCCTAAGTAGCATGACTTAAGAGCTTTTACAGTTGGAAGAAACTTTATTGATAGGCTTGCACAGCATCTTTGTTTTACACAGGAGATACTGGTAATCTAGTGCCCCCTAGATAAAGATAACTGTAATGGCACTGTCCTCGGTTCTCTTTTTCCTGCAAATTACACTTGACACCACAATACTTAAAACTCTATTTGTCTTGGATTGTCATAGGCCAATACTTTCTTCTCCCCTCAACCCCCAGTGCTCTCCCGCCTTCCTGTCCTACTTCTACAAAGTCAAAACCTGTCTATTATCATCCTATAGCCTAGGCACACTTTATCCTCAAGTTCCACAAGAATATCTTTTCTTTTCTTTCTTCCTTTTTCCTTTCTTTCTTCCTTTTTCCTTTTTTTTTTTTTTTTTTCTTTTTCTTTTTCTTTTTTAGGTTCTGGGGCTCTTGAACCCAGGGCCTCAAATCTGGGCAAATCTGTTATTGTAGAGCCCCTAATTTTGGATCCTAATGATTAGCTTGCCTTTTTCTGGTCAAGTCAGCCAAAGGTGTACTTTTTAAAGGCACCTAGAGAGAATGGAGGCTGATTTGTCAATTTTACGGCTGGTTGAATCCCACCTCTTCCACTTCTCAGCTACATAGTCTCATCTCTAAGCCTTTCCCTTCTTTGCCCATCATCCCCCACCTCACATGCCAGAACAAGTGTCATTAACCGGTCAACTGTTCTATTAAGAGACCTTTTTTATCCCAACAACACTTAGAACATTAATTAGTGAGGTGTAGAGTCTGTACCAGCAGCTGGGACATCCAAAATGAGCTCAAATACCTTAGTCTGTCATCTGTTCCTCTCCATACAAAGTCATAGAAAGAGCAATACAAGTAGAAACAAACTTAACTTGATCCTTATAGAGTTCTGCTTTGATAAGAATATAAAAAAACTAAATTTAAAGCTCTCCTATTTGTACCTCCTGAATAACAGTAGCCTGAAAATCCTATGCAATTCTTAGTTTTCAGAGGGGGTTCCTGTTGTTTGTTTGGTTTTTTTTGAAACAGGGGTTTCACTGTGTAGCCTAGGCTGGCCTCAAACTTGTGTCAATCCTCCTGCCTCAACTTCCCAAGTGCTGGGATTATAGGCATGCGCCTCCATGCCCAATACAATTCTTTAAGAAGGAAACTGGCATGCATTTTTGGGTAAAGTATGAAATGTAAAAGTAACAGGCTTACAATTTTAGGAAAGTAAGTGGTTGCCATTTTAAGTTAGGCTTAAAATTTTCTTCAAATTGTGCTCTGTAGAAACCTAAGGTTCTATGGTAGTTATTCAGAGACTCTTCACCTAATTCATACCTATTTATAAAAAGTTAGCTCTGAAGTATATAGATCAGCACATGGCTCAAGAAGACCAAAGAGGCTGGTTCTAGGCCATCAACCAGAGGTGAGCCTCCATAGCAAAGGTAACAAAAGTGCAGGAAGTTCCACTCAGAGCAGTTGGGAGGATAGGAACCTCCTCAGTAATTAGGTGCAGGTCAATTATTGCTGATTTTCCCTTACCCTCTCAGCCTAGGGGTGAGCCAGGGTGGCAAGGGGAAGGGGGAGGGAATTATTAGAGGAGCGCTAACTACATCAGTGTATTCTGCTTTGATCCAGTTTTCCTGTTAAACTTCTGTGTAAGATTTCATTTGGAAAAAAGAGAATTCTGCTCGTTTTAAAAAAAGTTTTACCGGCCACAGTGACACATGCCTGAAATCCCAGCGACTTGGGAGGCTGAGGCAGGATTACTCCAAGTGTGAGGCAAGACACAGCCAGTCTAACTTAGCAAGACCCTATCTCAAAATGAGAAGTAAAAAATGGGCTGGAGGTGCAACCCAGTGGTCAAGCCCTTGCAAAGTATGTGTAGGGCCCTGGGTTCAACCCTCAAGTACTGCAAAAAATAAATAAATAAATCAAAAGGTTCTATGGGGGGCTAAGGCAGGAGGAGCACAAGTCCAAGGCCAGCCTGGGCTACATTACCCCTCTCAGGGTGGCTTCGTACAAGCCCCTCGTTCTCTCACGCCAGTCATCTTCTCTGTCTATCCAAGGTACTTTTCCTTCTAATTGTTGTTGTTAGGTGCCCTTGGGTCAGGACCAACTCCTAGTGACCCTCATAGGGTTTTCAGTCGCTGACTGTTTCAGGATGGCCATGTCCTTCTGTTTTTGCAGCACTGGGGATCTAACCCAGGGCCTCAGAGACTGCAGAGCAGTGCTCTACCAACTGAGCTAAACCCCAGCCCTTTCCTTCTAGAAGGCTGCTTAACTCTTCTGTTCTCTCTGGCTTAACCTTCCCCTAGAGAATAAAAGTATCCTTTTGCCAATCTTCCCAGAGAACTGAGGTTTTTTCCAAGTTTATCTAAACTTCCTCAGGTATCCCAGTTTTGCCTATAATTATCCCCTATAAGGTATACTGGGCTGGGATTTAGCTGAGTTGGTAGAGAGCCACTCTGCAGTCTCTGAGGTCCCAAGTTCAATTCCCAGCACCCCAAAAATGGGAGAAGGACATGGCAACCCACTCCCAAGGCAATCCCGAAACAATCTGCCATTGAAAATCCTATGAGGGTCACTATGAGTCAGACACGACTCGACGGCACCTAACAACAACACAACAACAACAATAAGGTATACTATCTTTTAAAATAAACTGTCTATATTTTCTACTACCTAAATAAATAAATAAAATGCTGAGATAGATATAGTCTAATTATATAGCCACATTCATAGACTTAAAATGAGTTGCACCATTGGGAGCTGCCCTGCAGTAGTTCTGGAAGCAGAACTAAAGGCTTCACTTTACTTGAATATTTTAAACAATTGTACTATGTAGGGAAGCAGCAGAGGTCCAGTTACTAGCCACCTATTTCCCAAAACAAGAAACAGTACAAGGGAAGTGTGGGGTAGGAGTGGGGGATGCAGCAGGGGAAACGGTGACCCAGAATGAGGTCAGAGCCTACGTTGGTTGAAGAGGAACTCTGCAAAGGAGCGACCTAATGTGAAGAAGAGCAGGGTGATGAAGGCACCTACACAATGGAGCAGTCCAGACTGAGTCAGAGCTCAGGCTTGAAGAGGTGGGGCCTGAGGATCAGGGAAGGAAAGTCATGGTAATTTTATGATTTGGGTAGTTATAGTTTTGTAAGAGAAATGTCCTTGTTTGCAGGAATACTGAAATATTTACTGATAGGGAATCAGGTCAGTAACTTAACTCAAATGATTCAGAAAGAAAGTTATTTGTACTGTACACTCTGTAATTTCTGTTTCCAATTTATTTTATTTTATTTCATTTTAATTAATTTATTTTTTGTGGTACTGGGCGGTTAAACCCAGGGTAGAGCATGCTTTGCAAGTGCTCTACCACTGAGCTGCACTCCCAGTCCATTTTTATACTTTTTATTTTGAGACAGGGTCTCAATAAGTTATGCAGACTGTCTCTGGTCTCCAACTTGTGATCCTCCTGCCTCTGCCTCCCAAGATACTGAGATTACATGTGTGAGCCACCAATCCCAGGCCCAATTATTTTTTTTAAATGTGTACACAGTGAATACCCATGGACTATAACTATACCCAAGTACATTGTTGTTCTTAGGTGCTGTCAATACAACATTGTAAGTGAATTTTTGAATACTTTGAATAAAAACCACAGAATATATTTTAAAAATATGCATACAATTAGGAAAAAATAAGATATATCCTATCCTCTTATCCCTTAGGAAATGAGGAGATTAAATGACAATATTAAGTTGATAAGATATTTTATGGCTTCTTTGGAAATTCATTTCTCATGTTATCCTACTGATCTTATCAAGATTTTTATTGCTAATGTTGTTAAGTTTGGGTTTGGGGGGAGGGTGTGTACAATACTAATTGACTAGACTCCTTAGGGAGTTAGAGGACTTGAGGGGATTTTAATTTATCTTTACTTTGCCTTAGAATTGAGAGGAGAATGGAGCTAGCTATTTAAAAATTCTGGGTTATGAACAAAGTCAGAATAATGACCCCAGAGCCTGCATTCTTTTGTGATACCAGAGATCAAATCCAGGGCCCTACACACGCTAGGCAGGTACTCTCACTACTGACCTACATCCCAAGCTCTAGAGCCTGAATTCTTAAACACTATATACACTGCCTCAAAAAGAATTCACAGGAACCAGGCACGTTGGTGTGTGCCTGTAGTCCTAGCTACTCACTTGGGAGGCTGAGGTGGGAGGGTCACTTCAGCCCAGGAGTTCAAGTCCAGCCAGGGTAAGACAGTAAGAGTCTATCTCAAAAAAATAATAAATAATAAACTTAAACTAAAAAAGCCAGATGTGATGGGCCATCCCTGTAATCCCAGCACTTGGAAGGCTGGGTAGAAGAATTGAGAGTAGCTAGCCTGGGCTACATAGTGAGGGTCTGTCTCAAAAATAAAATAAGATAAAATAAAGTATAAATTAATCAAATAATTAAAAAAGGAATTCACAGTTCATACTTTAAATTTTGTAGAATACAGCTCTAACATTAACTAGGTTTCCCCATTACAGGAACCGATGAAGAATAATCAGAAGGACATCCTTCATGAAGAGGCTAGGATGAGCAAGGTCTGGATCCATTAATTCAAACATAATACCAATGACCATTTCTTATTTGGTTTTATGTTCCCAGAGCCTGGTATACAATAGATACTCAAGCTATTATGAATAAGGGAAATGAGCTTTACTACATACCAACTACACAGGTAGAGAAAGAAAGAACACATTCTGGTCTGAAGGAAATAGAAGGAACTGAGTCTCATGCAATGTTGGATAGGTCAGCAAAGGGGATTTTCAAATGCCAAACTGGTGGCCCAAATTTCCTTCAGCCCATCAAATATCTACAGTGACCATGACAGAGAGATGCTTCCTCCTTTTCAAACTCCAGTCATGGACCTGTTGAGAAAATGCCCAGATGCAGGGAGCAGGAAGAATAGAAGCCAGGAAAAATACAAAAGACAGACTTATAAAATGTCAAAGCTGAAGGCTGGGATGTAGCTCAATGATACAGTGCTTGCCTAGTGTGTGAGGCCTTGGGTTTAATCCCCCAGCATTGCAATAGATCAATTAATCAATCGTAAGTAAATAAATGGAAAGGAAAAAAAAAAGAACAAGCTGAATGGAATTATGGAGATCATTAAACTTATGACTTATTTAACTGAAACAGGTGAAGCCAGATGTGACAAAAACTGCTTGACAGCAACATTGGTACCAGACTCCATGACCAGTACTTACTGTACTACCACATACTATCCTTTCAGTCAGTTATTCCTAAGCTTCCTCCAAAACCTTCTAGTAATAATAGCTAATATTTGAGTGCTTTATAATTGCCATGCATTAATCTAAGAGCCTTAACTACTTAACTAACTTAATTCTCTTCTTGACCGCCCTACAAAGTAGGCAATTATCCCTGCCATTTTAAAAATGAAGACATAAGAGAAGCTAAGTAACTTGACCAAGATTAAAAAACTATGAATGATGAATCATACAAACATCTTCTCTTTCTAGATTGTCAAATGCTTGTGAGCATGCTCTTACCTTGCACATCATATCCTTCCCCAAATCTCTAGCACAGTATAAGGCAGAGAGAAATTTATGACAGTCTACTGAAATAGAAAAGTATTTAATTCCATCCTATTTAATTGCAAGTTAATTCATCAACTCTGTACAACATCCACTGATGTTTATATGTAAGGTCCTGCACTTTATAAACCTACTTTCAACTCTTAATACAACCCTACAAAGTAGGAAACTATTTTTAGGAATAAAACACCTCATCCAAAACCACATAGCTAGAAAGAGACAAATCTAAGGCCATTCCAAGGGTCACACACACTAAACTTCCCTTTTAAACACAGTCCCTATCCTCAAGGACTTCCTAGTCTGGTAGGGATATTATTGTTAGGTGCCATCCAGTCACGTCTGACCCATAGTGACCCTCATGGGATTTTTAATAGCTAATTGTTTCAGGATTGTTTTGGGAGTGGACTGTCATATCCTTCTCCCATTTGCCGTGCTGAGGATTGAACCTGGGTCCTCAGAAAGTACAGAGCAGCATTCTACCATGATTAGTAATAATTTGCTGTGATAAGTACTAAAGTAATAGGAAGAGAAAGCTTGGGGGAATCAGGGAAGTTTAAAAGGTAACCTATGAGTAGAGTAGGCCTTTTAGAATAAGTGGAAATCCTTTAGCACAGGACACTGTTCTCTGACTTCATTGGAATCTTGATCTATTGGCTTCTGGATTTGTTATTTTGTTGTTGTTGGTTTGTTTGTTGTTTTCGTGAGCTTTTGTTTTTTGTTTATTTGTTTTGTTGTTATTGGGGTCTTTTGGTTTGTTTTTGTAAGACAGGGTCTCACTGTATACTCTAGGCTGGCCTGGATTTGCTATGTAGGTCAGGTTGGCCGCAAACTAATGTCTACCCTCCTACCTCAGCCTCCCATATGCTGGGATCACAGCCATGTCCCACCATACTTGGCCTGGTCTCTGTTTTCTTCCAAACTCTCAGCTATTCCCTTTTTTCCTTCACTTTTCTCCTATTTCGGCTTTGATTCCACAGCCCATTATTCCAATAATAACCGGAACTACTTTTTTCTGTGTATTTGTATGGTGCTAGATATTGAACCTAGGGCCTTGTACATAGTGGACAAGCACTTTACCACTGAGCTTTCTCTAGCTGGCCAGAACAACTTTTAATTCTGTCTTTATAGCTTACTTATCTGGAAATGCTCCTACTCTGGTAGGGCATTAAGTTGTAGACAACAGAACCCACTGTAGCTAGATTGAACAAAAAGGGATTTATTACAGGTTTTTAACATGGCTTCCAAAATTACTGAAGCACTGCAGTAACAGGCTTTAGGAGAACTTCTAAGAACAACTCTTAAGCCACAAAATAACACCACCTTTGCCATGACCAAGAACATTACAGCTAGGGCTAGAGGTTGCTAGCTCAGTAGAAGGGCACTTGTCTACCATGCCCAAGGTCCTGGGTTTGAGTCCTAGCACCACAAAAGGAAAAGAAGAAAAGAAAAAAAGAAAAAGAAAAGGAAGTTAGGGCTTCCTGCAGGAAACCAAACCAAACCAAGAAGCTGTTGATTAGAGAAACCCACTGCCACTGCTATGATACTAGTCAGCACCTGGACACCTCATACCTTCCTTCTCTTCACAGTTAACTCAGTTCCACATTAAATTCTCATCTTAGGAGCAAAACAGTCTGGGATACAGTTTTTAGCTTTCCAGATTCTTCAGGAAGAGATGGCACTAGAGGCTGGATTATGTGTTTTGAATAAGGCACCCACAGTTCTTGCCACATTTGGATGGGTTTTCTCCATGCACACACTAAATAGTCTGATGTGTTAGAGGGAAAAAAATTTTTTTGAGATAGGGTACCACTATGTTGCCCAGGCTGGCCTCAATCTCCTGGGCTCAAGTGATCCTTCTGCTTTGACTCCTAGAATAGTTGGGACTATAGGTAAGTGCCAACATACCCAGCTCTAGAAGAAAAAATGTCTCATCTCCAGTATTAAACAGGCCCTTAATTCTGCCTGGCAATGATACATTTCTCTAGTAAACTAATTTTCCCACATTCCACAATGACTTTCAAATCTTCCACAATATTTACAAACCTCTGACCTCTCACTCTAAGATCCCACTTTCTCCTTTATGAGAAAATAAAAGCCATAAGACAGGAACTCATTTTTATCAATATCAAACATACAAACTTTAGCCTTCATTTCCTTCTTCCATTTTGTTAAATGGAGAAACTATCTACCTTCTTCTAGCTGATCCCTCCCCCTATACTTTGGATTCCATCCATTCCCACTTTCTCAGAGCTCTCACACTACCAATGACCCAATTTCTCTCTGGTATATTCAACTTCTTTCTCGTTTAGATCCTTGATAACCACTCATCCCATTCAGTTACTACCTCCTCTCCTCTTTATAATAACATTTGTGGTAAATACTGTCTAGACCTACTTCTACCATTTCCTTGCTTGAATCTTTGCCTCAAATCTGACTTCTGGGTCCATCATATCAACAAAATAACTCTTGCTATGGTTACTTGATGGCACCTAACAACCACAACAAATAAGGTTACCACGAGCTCCATAATAATGAAGTCAACAGATACTTTTCAATTATTGTTGTTGTTGTTAGGTGCCATGAAGTCATATTTGACTCATAGCGACCCTCACAGGGTTTTCAATGGCTGTCTCGGGATTGCCTTGGGAGTGGATTGCCACATCCTTCTTCCATTTTTGCAGTGCTGGGAATTGGACCCAGGACCTCAGAGACTGCAAAGCAGCGCTCTACCACCTGAGCTGGGATTTAGCTCAGTTGGTACAACACCACTCTGCAGTCTCTGAGGTCCTGGGTTCAATTCCCAGCACCAAAAAAAAATAAATAAAAAAAAAAAAAAAAAAAAAAAAAAAAAAAAAAAAAAAAAAAAAAAAAAAAAAAAAAAAGGGAGAAGGATGTGGCAATCCACTCCCAAGGAAATCCGGAAACAATCAGCCATTGGAAACCCTATGAGGGTCGCTATAAGTTGGAAACAACTCGATGGCACCTAACAACAACAACATGGCTTAACTATTATAAACATGCAAATTACCTTCAAATTTATAATTCCAACACAAATACCTTCTGAGTGTCAAAGGTGTGTTTCAAACAGCTTCCTGGATGTCAGGCCCCCCCCCCTGCACACAATCACAAAGAACAATAAACTGTTTTCTAGTCATCTAGTGCTTTCTATTTCAACCAATAGTATCACCATCTATTCAACTAAATAAACCAGAAACCTAGTAGCTTTGATCCCTCTTTCTTGAATCAACCCATGACCAAATCCTACCCATTTTACTTCCTGTATATCTCCAGAATGTCTAATTCTCTTCTACAGTTCTACCACTATCTCTCCCTGTTGACATCTCCAGGATTGCTGCACCTCCTACCTGGTGTATTTGCATCCACTGGGGCTCCCCTCATCACTCCAATCTGTTCCCACTATTAAGCCTGAGGGATCAAGCCACCTCCTCTGCCACATCCCATTTCTCAGGGGAAGGAAAACCTTCAGTGGTTTCCCATCAATTTTAAAGTAAATGCTACAAATTCCTACAAGGTCTGGCCTCTATCATCTCCAGCTTCATCTTGTACCATACTCCCCTTCATTCTCTTTGTGTCAGCCACACTGGCTCTTTGTGCCTTTTAGTCATTTTCCTTCTAAATGACAGGGGACCTTTTCTCACACTGTTCTGTACAGAATGCTCCTTCTTCCCCTTTTCCTAACTAGAATACTTCCATCACATATCAGCTCAGGAATCTTTTCCTCAGAAAAGCCTTCCTGCTTATTTCAGGCACTCATAGCATCAAGTATCTCTCCTAGGTAGCACTTCCATTTACTAATGAGAAAATTGTTTAACATTTGTCTTCCCCTAACAGACTACCCCACTGAGAAAAGGGACCACGTTTGGTTTACAGTGTATCCCCCAACGTTGTGCACAGTAAACACCAGTTGGATGATTGAAAAGAAGACCTAGTAATCAGGAATAAATCCCAAATTTCTCAACAAAACTGTTCTCTAGAGAAAGAGTCGGACATTTGCTCCATCACTGTCTCGCTTAGGAGCATACACTAGGCCCTAAGGAAAAGACCGCAGAATCAGTGGCAGAAACAAGCCGGCCTCCTCGCCCAACTGGGACATTGGAGGAGTCTGGGAGACATGTCTTTCTTCCTGGGAACGTCAGGCACAAGCCTGGACACAGCAGGCGACTGTTGAAGAAGGACGCTAACAGAGTCTGGGTCCTGCCGCCCGAGACCCCAAAGCTCGCAATCTCCCCACAAAGAGACTACACCAGAGCTGGGAACTCGGGGATCCGTCTCCCGCCTCTTGCTATCAAAACCTTCAGCTGAGAATGGCAGGCTCCGGCCCACACAATCGTGGCAGCCACCCACCCGCTCTCTTCCTCGTACTTACTCGGCGTCTGCTCCGTGTACCCCAACCACCGCATTGCTCCAAACGCCCAACCCACTTCTCTCCGACTCACCCACAAGACACAGCGCACCTAGGAGGGACACCACCTCGGTTCACCAATCCTGGAATCGCGTCCTCGTAACGCCGAGAGATATGACCAATAAGGAGAGACTCTCCAGAGGGCGGGGCAGAGGGGAATTTTGAAAGTCGATTGGTTGCTCCAAGCCGGAAGTTCTGGAGGAAAGACTATGTCAGAGCCAATCGCGAGGCGTCTGAGGCTGTCGGCGCGGTCAGTGGCGGCACTGAGGACTGCGGTGGCCGCCATGATAGAACAGCAGAAGCGCAAAGGCCCAGAGTTGCCACTGGTCCCAGTCAAGCGGCAACGGCATGAGTTGCTGTTGGGAGCTGCGGGGTCGGGCCCCGGAGCCGGGCAGCAGCAGGCAACACCAGGGGCTTTGCTGCAAGCGGTAAGTGAGGAGGAAGGCGGCCTTCGGCCCTCAGCTCTTCTCAGAGCTCTGTACCCGGTGATTCGAGCACTGCAGGGATGAAACAAGAGTTGTGTCTTAAATTAAAGCACATAAACGTTATGAAAGCGCCAAGGTCCTGCGTATGTCCTATACATGTGTCTCTGTTTAAATCCTATTTTCAGCCTTTCGATCGCACTGTGAGGTAGAATTATTATTGTTATTGTTAGGTGCCGTCAAGTCGGTATCCGACTCATAGCGACCCTCATAGGGTTTTCAATGGCTGAGTGCTTCGGGATTGCCTTGGGAGTGGATTGCCAGGCCCTTCTCCCATTTTTGCGGTGCTGGGAATTGAACTCGGGGCCTCAGAGACTGCAGCGCAGCGCTCTACCCACTGAGCTAAATCCCAGCCCGAGAATTAGAATTATTTAAAATATTGGGTTTAAATTCAAGACCCGCGCTTCCGCATCCTAAATCTTCTAGAGATCCAGCATAAAATAAGACATTCAGAAAAGTTTAAAGGGTGGATGAATGAATGAATGGATGAGTGATAGAAGTAGAGAAATGAATGATATCTGCTGGCTTGGAGAATTTGGGCAAGTTGCTTTTCCCTTTTATTTCTCCACACTAAAGTTATTAACAGTAGCTAATATTGATTCGCCTGCAGCTGTAGCCTTGTGGCATCCGATCCCGTCAGATCTCGGAAGCTAAGCAGGGTCGGGCCTGGTTAGTACCTGGATGGGAGACCGCCTGGGAACACCAGAAGCTGTAGGCTTGGGAGAAGGACCTGGCAACCCCTCCAAAAATCAATCTGCCATTGAAAACCCTATGAACAGCAGAGAAGCACTGACAATAGTGTTTCCCCTGTTGTACAGAGGGTCGCTATGAGTCGGATACCGACTAGACGGCACCTAACAACAACAACAACAACAATATTGATTCGGGCTGGGATTTAGCTCAGTTGGTAGAGTGCTGCGCTGCAGTTGCTGAGGTCCTGAATTCGATTCCCAGCACCGCAAAAATGGGAGAAGGACCTGGCAATCCACTCCCAAGGCAATCCCGAAACAGCCATTGAAAACCCTCTGAGGGCTGCTATGAGTCAGATACCAACTCGACAGCACCTAACAACAACAATATTGATTCACTCTTGTATTGTTTTCTGTATGAAATATTAATTTTGGTAACAGCATAAGAATTAGGAAATGTTATTGTCCCAGTTTTCAGGTGAGAAAACTATTATTTATTAAGTGATAAATTTTGAATTAAAATCCATGTTCCTAGCTACAATTCTTGTAAAATAAACATAGTGATTACTACTTTCCTACTATGCTGTTAAACTCAAATAAGGAAATATATGGGGCTGGGTGTAGCTCAGTTGGTAAGAGTGCTGCTCCACACTCTCTGAGGACCCAGGTTTGATCCCCCCACTGCAAAAATGGGAGAAGGATGTGGCAATCCATTCCTGAAACAATCAGCCATTGAAAACCCTATGAGGGTTGCTCTGAGTTGGACACGACTGGAGGGCACCAAACAACAACAACAAGGAAATATATATGCCCCCTCCCCAACTCTTCAACCAGCATGTCAGCAAATCCTTGCTGGCATAGTCTTCAAAATATTACCAGGCAGGTGGTATGAGCCTATGGTCCCAGCTGCTGGGGAGGCTGAGGCAGGATTATTTGAGCCCAGGAGTTCAAGGCCAGCCTGGGCAACATAGCAAGACCTTATCTAAATAAATAAATAAATAAATGCCAGGCATGCTGGCATACCCTTGTAATTCCAATACTCTGGGAGCTAAGACAGGAGGATCACAAGTTCCAGGCCAGCTTGGGTTGCACAGCAAGACCCTGTCTCAAAGAAAAGAAATATCTAGATAATATCCAGAATTACTACTACTTCTATCACCTCCATCACTACTTCCTGATCTAAGTCATTATCTCATCTGGCAGTATTGCAGGAGGTGCCTGACTGGTAGTCCTTATTCTCTACTATCCATCTAGCAGCCAGGGGAGTCCTAAATGTCAAATGATGTTACCTTTTACGGAAAATTTTCCAGTGGTTTTCCATTTGCAGAGTAAAAACCAAAATCTAATCATTTCCTCTCTTTACCTCTCTGATCTACCAATTTTCTATTGTCCACCCTGCTCAAGTCATACTGACTTATATGCTTCTGCCTCAGGGACTATGCATTCACTGCTCCCTCTGCTGCAGTGCTCTTCCAAATGCCCACATGGTGACCACTGAGACCACCAACACAGGTGTTTGCCCCTGGAAGGCAAAAGCGCCTGAGGCCTTTCCTTTCTCCCATCTCCGCCAGTGTCCCAAGGGCCCCAGGAGTCCGTGCCCCTCACCCAAGGGTCCCGAGTGAATTGTGTTTAGTATCTGTGTGCGCTGCCCATCTGAACCTCCAGGCCGGACCAGGAGGTGCGTGCCCCACACAGTCAGCTCCTTCCATTCTTTGTTCAGATACCACTTTTTCAGGGGAGGATTTTCTGGCAACCCTGTTTTAAATTGCATCACCCTGTACCCTGGCACCCATATTGCTATTCTGTTTTTCTCACTGTGTTTTATTTATTTTCTTTTCATTTGAGGCCAACATGGTCTACATAGCAAGTTTTAGGCCAGCCTGGGCTATACAATGAGATCTTGTCTCAAAACAAAAAACAAAACAGGCATGGTTTCTTCATGCAAAAGCTACATTTCTCTGAAGGAAGAGACAGATTGTAAATAATTAGGTGAGAAAGGTAATTGCAGATAGTGATGTGTGCTGTGAAGAAATACAGTGGAGTTGATGGAGTACTGCTGGAGGTGAGTGATCAAGAAAAGGCTTTCTGCAGAGGAAATATTTGAAAGGAGCCAAATCTAGGAGAAAGGATTCTTGTTAGAGAAGTGTAAAGATCCTGGGGTGGAAATAAGTTTAATATGTTTGAGTGATCAAAAGTAGATTGTGGAACAAAAATAGAGTGAGAAATGAGGAGAGTTAGTATAACAGGTAGATATTGGAATGTTAAGGAGAATATCAAATTGAAGACATGAGTTATGGGAACAGAGCTACCATTCTCTAACTCAAATGAAATCCACTTCATTCATCGTTTACCTGGTCTTTCTCCTCCACCCCAAACCTCAGTTTTGCAGCATCCTTTGCCTATATGCAATGACTACCTCATACTTCTCTTTTGTTTAGGGCCCTCCAAGGTGTTCCTCCCTTCAAGCTCCAATCATGCTGCTCTCAGGACATGAAGGAGAAGTGTACTGCTGCAAGTTTCACCCCAGTGGATCCACCTTAGCATCTGCAGGATTTGACCGACTAATACGTAAGGCCCAGTTTTTTAATTTGGAGTAATTTCTCTCTGCCAAATATGATTATTTTTTAAAAACCTTGAGTGCCACTGTGCACCATGGCACATGCCTATAATCCCAGCTTCTTGGGAAGTTGAAGGAGGAAGATTGCAAGTTTGAGACCAGAGGCAGCATGTGCAACTTATTGAGACCCTGTCTCAAAAGGAAAAACAAAATTTTTAAGTCCGGGGGTACAGCTCAGTGGGGGAGTGCTTGCTTAGAATGCACAAGTCCCTGGGTTCAACCCCTCCAGAACTACCCAGAAGACCCCCAAAACCAACCTTGGGTGCCTCCGAAGGTATCAGTGTAAACTGCACCAACATAAACTACATGGATAACATGCTAAAATTGGGACATAAAAATGCTGAATTATCACTTGGGTGTAAAATTTGAGGTCCATGTAGTTAATACAGAAGGAAGGAATTATTTTGCTAGTTGAAAAGTAGACTTATATAGTTTGAGAATATATTCATGGAACCAAACTGTGAACTGATTTAGGAAGACAAAGCAATCCAGCTTTAACAAGTTAATGAGAACTTGTTTCTCTGGTTTTGGTTTTTTTGTTTTGATTTTTGGTTTTAGACAGGATCTCACTGTGTAGCCCAGGCTGGCCTGGAACTTGCTATGTAGACCATACTGGCCTCAACCATGATGGACTCAAATGTTGATCGTCCTGCTTCAGCCTCCCGAGTATTGAGATTGTGGGCGTGCACCATCACACTGGCTCTGAGAAAGAACTTTTCTGTTTCTAAAGACTTGAGGGCCTCCTCTTGATCCATACCCAGAATCCTAATATACAAGAAGAAAGGAGGGTTTCTAAAAACACTAACTCGCTTAAATAATCTACCTAAGCTGGGCAAGGTGGTACATGTCTGTCGGGGTTTTAGCACTAGCCCAGCTAAAGTTAGGGCCAAACCCCCAACATAAACACGTGGTCGATGTCGGGAAAGAAGGACCTCGGGAGACCTTCAGATGGTTGGAGAAAGATGGGGAAGGTTTATTGGGGTGCTCCCCTTATGGAGAACAAGGAGCAAGCAGCCCCTATAAAGCAAGGCTCTATCCCTTTAAGTGCTGGCTCTAGGCCTGCAGTATGGAATGCTGCAGGCTAAGTGCTGGTACAGCTCAGCCTTAAAGGCACAGCCACAGCCGCAGGTGTTCAGTTGAGGTCCGATGGTCTTGACTCTCGCGGCTCACCTTCTTTACCCACCTCCTTCCCAAGGATGGGAGGAGTTGGGAGGCTCTTCGTGGCTTGCTAGATGCCTTCGGCTCTTCGGGGCCCCTGGGCTTGATCTCGCCGGCTTGCTAGATGGTCTTGCTGGAGTAGGGAGTGCTGGTCCAGGTGATGAAGTTCAGGAGATGGTCAGAGAGGTCAGGATCAAAGGAGTGAGATGGGGTCCAGGAGCCCTCCTTTTATAGGGTCCTGGAGGGGTCACATGGTGGGGTTCAGCCAATCAGGGCACACAGTTGGCAGGTACAGGGAGCAAACGGACACAACTGCCAAGTGGAGACAGTTATTACCTGCAAGGTGGTGAGGGGAGCCAATCAAAATTAAGGTGGTTAAGGCTGGTCAAGCTGGCTGGGGGCCATCTTTGCTCACTCGATGGGAGGGGCTGTTTTGAGTGAGTGAGATGAGCCCTGGGGTCAACTAGGGGTCAGCCCCTCAAGCTGTCATGAGGGACCCTAGCTGGGAAATATTATTTTAAAAATCCCCAACACATGTCTTTGATCCTAGCCACTTGGGAGGCGGAGGCAGGAGGATAGCAAGTTCGAGGCCAAAGGCAGCCTTTATAACTTACCAAAACCCTGTCTCAAAATACAAAGTTAAAAATGGGCTGGGGGTACAACTCAGCACTTGAAAAAGGCATGCTTGAGGCTCCAGGTTCAATTGCACAGTTGTTGTTGTTAGGTGCCGTCGAGTCAAGTCTGACTCATAGCGACCCTACGTACAGCAGATCGAAACACTTGCCGATTCTGTGCCAGGCAAACCATCTTATTTATGTTTAAGCCCATTGTTGCAGACACTGTGTCAATCCATCTGGTGGAGGGTTTTCCTCTTTTGCATTGACCTGCCACTCTCCCAAACATGATGTCCTTCTCCAGGGATTGAGCTCTCGTCACTACATGTCCGAAATATGTAAGACGCAATCTGGCCATTCTTGTTTCCAAGGAGCACTCTGGTTGCACTTCTTCTAGGACAGAGCTGTTAGTTCTTTTGGCAGTCCATGTTATATTCAGTAGACGTCTCCAGCACCACAATTCAAAAGCATCAATTCTTTTTCTGTCTCTCTTGTTCAATGTCCAGCTTTCACAACCATATGATGCCACTGAAAATACCATGGCATGAGTCAGACGCACCTTGGTCTTCAATGTGACATCTTTGCTTTTCAATACTCTAAAGAGATCTTTTGCCACAGCTTTTCCTAGAGCAATGCGTCTTTTGATTTCTTGACTG